>VZRO01001737.1:1144835-1219768 GCA_013397915.1 Daphoenositta chrysoptera | reverse complement strand
CTCGCTGCCGTCCGTGTCGCTGCCGCTCGGCTCCTGCGGGACGCGCCGCCGTCAGCGCCGGAGCTGCACCCCCGCCCTCCCCGCCCTGGAGAGGCGCAGCCCGGCAGCCCCTGAAGTACCTCCTCAGCGGGGCCCTCCGCCGAGTCCTCCGAGTCCTCATCCGAGCCCCTCTCCTCAGAGGCCTGAGTCAGAATTTCTTCTCCCTAAGATGAACGGAAAGATCTGGACTGAGTGTATGCGAAGCGGCCAAAACGTGCCAGGGTGGGATGGCAACAAGATGCCCTTTTCTTCCTTACTAAATAAAATGATTTAGGGTAAAAAAATCAGGTTTTGTGTAACTGTCCTGCTTTCTACAGTGAAAGATGAAGACCCAGAACTGGCTTCTGTTAAAGCCACACATGAAAGTATGTGAAGGTATGCAAGTGACCTTTATCTCTGCCCTCTTGTGCACGAAGTTCTTGCCAAGGAACAGCCAAAGAATCCCCGTACCTGTTCATTACAATCAAATCTGACCCCTCAGTGCAAGAGCCTAGAGATGCAGATTCTTAATTTTGAAATAAAATGCTTCTTTCTCCTGCACTGGACATGACTGTACTACAGTCACACTGAATTTGGCCTTTTAGCTATATCCACACACAAGGGGAGATTTAGAGCTGTCTGGACAAGATGAGCATTGTCCTCTCCCAGATTTTAATTGCCCCAGGGAGGGCAGTGATTCTCACCTGAAGATCCCGATTTTTGAGGATGCCGACCCAGAAAGCCTCCTGGCAGTGGTTGAATGCCAGCATTGCCTTCACTCGGTACACAAATTGTTCCAGGGACTTCTTCAACAAAGGCACGTGGTTGGTCAGTCCAATGTCTTGGTGAATCTATGAAACAGTAAAATGTGATGAGGACTGATTCTTGCCTAAGTGTTGTGGCTGTTTAAAAGCCATCGCTTTTCATGTGGGATAGACATGACCCCCACAAAGCTTGCCCAGATTACATCACTTCTTGGCTAAATTATAGCTATTGTTAAAAACAGAGCTCAGATCAGTATTTTGTCTAAAATGATCCCTTGCAGCAATCCAAACATCTATATTCACCCAGATTAAAAAAGAAGCCTCAGTTTTTGTCATGATCATTAGAGAGGGGCTAGTAACTCCTCTGCTGAATTCCTAAACTCAGAAAAGAAAAAATGAGAAAAGGTGAAAAAAACACCACTTCTAACACACTTCTAACATCTTTTCTTGCTCAATACCTCATGCAATTCCTTTACATGAAATATGAGTGCATTATAATCTCCAAAGCCAGCTTCTCTGGACCAAACAAGCACTGGCTTTTGGAGAACTAGGACAGGAGGAACAGATGGAGTTGCTGTAAGCAAAAACCACCAGAGGAAGAGCAGCTATGCCAGGTATCATAAGAGATTAAGCTCTGGGTGAGCATCTCCTCCTGCTAGGCTTCAATCTGCAGTACAGAACAGTCACTGCTAAACCAGAAAGCCTGTCAACCTGCCAAAACCTGCACAATTATTTTGTACATAATTATTTTCCTCTTTTATGAGAATACTTTGTAATCTTCTGGGATTAAGATGCTCTCATTAGCTATACTCTGAATTCAGGTCACCTGCATTTCTTGGGAGAGTTCAACATGCCTGGGCAGAGGGACACTGCTTTGCTTCAAGTTCTGCCAACAGGGAATGGGTAACTGATTACCAACAGCAAGCTGTTCTCTAGCCTGTGTAACAGGCAGGACCAAGCAATCATCAGCACTAATCAGAACCAAATCAGCAAAACCCTTGCTAATGACACAATCAACACTCACAGTGCTCCCTGGGCCCTGGAACCTGCCCAACTGTGTGCAGGCAGTTTGGAGACCCAACCAAGTACCATTTTTGCATTGGCAAAAATCTGTCTCCAGAAACTGTCCACGTGCCCAGGGTTAGATATGTAAATAGAAAAGAGGCTTGGTGTGGAAGGGGAAATGACAAATACTTAGGAAATGACAGGTGAAGATGATTGCTATTGCCTGCTGTGTAATGCTCTTTAAAGCCACATGTATTGAGGGAGAGTGACAAATCTTAGGTCACACTGCACAACGGGTCAGTGAGCATCCATGAGGTTTGTATGAAAGTGAATCTAACGTTGGTTTAACAAATGTAACAAATGTTGGTGTCAACTCCTCTTCAAACAAGTATGGAGCATTCATTGCATACATTTACTTGCCCCAGATTCAGTTTCTGCCTTCTCATTCTTGCAAAATGATTTGGCACAGAGACCTGTACCAGAGCAGCAGCAGAACATGGGTGTTCACTGATTGCAGCTCTGTGCTAACAGGGACCATGGGACACAGCACTTGAAAATGCTGATCAAGTGCAAAGAAAAACATGACATGGAAAGCTGCAATGCTGTTATCCTGCTTACAAGGTGAATTGTGACTTCAAAGCAGGCATGAGGATTTCACTTTCAAACACAAGAAGGACTTTTTAGCGTTGTCAGGGTTTGTGCCAGCTTCCAATTCTCACCCTGTGCTGAGAGCTGCAACGGCATGTTCTGATCTTCAGCTAAATTTCCATGCTCCTGATGCCAGCTCTGGCCTAAATGGGTAGCAAATCTGGCTTGGGACCCATGCTGGTAGCTGGCTTTCTACCTTCAACTGCTTTGGTAAAGCTCCCTTCTTGGACAAGTGTTCATGAACATTTTAGGAGTCGGGAACAAAGCAGCACACATGAAGTTCTTTCTTCTTCTCCCATGTGATTCTCTCTTGCAACAAGCACTGTCTCTCCACACTGTATGCAAAGTTCTAATCCTCTCCTTCCTTCCTGCCCCAAGTCTCCTACAGACACAGGAAGTGTGTTAGCACACTCCTCCTTCTCCCTTTGCCCATACCGACCTAACAACATAAAAGCCATCTCAAGAGGACTTTGAGCAGGGCTTTTCCCCATTCACCTCCTGTTGCTGATTCTTCTGACTCACAAGGCTGTTCATCTTTGGCAAAGCTTCTCTCCTGTATTATCAATCTGGCATCTGTACTTTGTTCAAGGTCTCTAAGGTCTTGGCTTGTGTCCTTGGAAACACCTCCTTACAGATGCCAACAACCAAAGAAAGATGTCCAGAACCTCTGTCCTAAAAAATATTACACCAACCTGATCTAACATCCAAGTCAGCCACTTCCAGAATAAATGCTTCAACTTTTGGGCCATTAACAAGGCCATTTCACCTTCTCTCACAGTTTTTTCTTGCACAGACACTGCTGGAAGCATGCAAGTAGAACCTGCCTATGCCCTGGAAAAGCAGTGGAAGGGAAATAACACCATCCTTAGGACAGAAGTTTGTGCTTCAGTTGGAACTTATCTTACCTTGGAATGGCCACACATGTGATGAAGTTGTCTGGTACTCAGCTGCAAGGTTTTCAGCAAACTCTGCACATCATCCTGCAATAAATAAGTAGACCAGCAAATCATTCTCAAAGGACTTTTCCACAGGGAAATAAGAATATTGAAACAGCATTAGTCCTAGCAATCTTTTCAAAGGGTTATGGGATAGAGGTAAGATGTGTGTGTGCAGGAAATATCAGTCATGATTCCCAGCTGGCTGCAGCCAGTTCTGTCCCCAGGATTACCGTGTGTTTTTTAAAGCTGTGGTCCAGGAGAGGCATGGCAAGCTTCAGAAATGCTTCTACAAAGAGGCGGCCGTACTATAAAAGAGTGATAAACATATCAGAAAGTAAATTTAAACTCCTTTTCAAAGAACCATGACAAAGTCAGATGAGATAATAAAATAATTATACATTCTTCCAAGCTACCCCAGAGACTGCTCTTGCTCAGAAAAAGATTATATTCATGTGAAGGCTGTACTGGAATATATAAGATCAGTAAAGCATCACACTTTAATCACTGCAAAGAGAGGGTAGGACAAGGTCTCATCATTGTACACATCCCTGGTTTTATCCAGCAGGCATCTGGGAATAAAACTGAACTAAATGCAAAATGTTAAGAATCACTAGACATATATATGTATAGCAAGGTGTAAGAAACACAGTATCTGCTTCTTCCAGTACCCACTCTACTGCACTGGAGGCAACGAGTCAAGAAAGTTGGTACTTTAACTGCTCTCTTCAGTTATTTTGCACTCTTGCTTACCTTCAGGCAGATACTGAGTACAGGCCTGCTGTCAAATACCTACAGGGACAAGAGGAAACAAAGAGTCAGATCAGTCCACAAGTCTAAAGAAAACCATGTAAGCACAGCACCCAATGAAAAATGGCCCTTCATGGCACACCCCTGTGAATGTGTGAACGCTGCTCTAAGGCAACATCCATTCTCAAGTTTCAGCAGGAACACCACATAAGCACATGAACTGTAGTGGCTCTCAGGTGCCATCCTGCCAAGGATGGTTGTTCAGTGATCTAAGGTCCACCTTTTGCAGATGGCACAAAACTATCTCAATGAGTCTAAAGTTCTTCACAGTTTGGAACCCAAGAGACCCAAGCCCAGCTGATGGGCAAGTAACCACATAATGGACAAAGAAAAACTGAGACGGGCAAAATAATGTGAAGGTACCCTGGTGCTGCTATGGACTAAACTGAACTAAGGACAAAACTGAACTAAGTGGTCCAGTTCTACCTTTTATGCTCTCAAAAGGCATCTGGAACATGGGTAGGGCTACAGTGAATGCTACTGTATAGAAAAACCTGGACTTGAAAAGCCTGAGCTTAATTGCCAATTATCCCTTCAGATTCGTAAAAATAAATGATCAATCTATACAAGAAGAAAAGTGCAGCTGCACTATCACCTTCTGCCACAAACAGCATCACACTCAGAGACACTGAAGGAACCAGCTCCAAAACTGACGGAGGGAAATATTTCATCCAGTGGGACTGGGCACAGATTATAACTGGCTTTAATTACCACCCTCAGGTTGTTCCACTAGTCAGTCACACTTCACGTTTTTCCCTGGTGCTCATGAGCCTGGGAACACCAGGCTTTGCTGGGAATTTGAAGGTAAAGACAAGAACAACCAGAAGCTCACCTTGACCAAGTTAATGAGGATGTGGAAATTCCTCACAGCAATGTTCCAGCGCAGCAGCTTCTCCAGTTGCACCTATGGGACAATAGGGGACAATATGGGACAATGCAAGGGGACAATAACCCAAGATGGTGCATTTCCTCTCACCTTGCTGGATGCACTTTCAGCATTTGCTGTACCCAAAGCATTGTTGTTGTTGAAGAGACAGGAACAAAGCTTCACCACAAGCATATTTATCACAGCAAAACCACTCAATTCCAGCCTGATCAGTGGCTTAAAGTGCTAGAAGTTAACTCACTTGCTTGCTCTCAGAGCAGCTCTTGGTTGCAAAAAAATGTTCGGCTCCCACACAGGTGTGCAGAACAACTGCACAGTTTAGTATTTTGCTGATTAATGCCTATTTTCTGGTTACAGCTTCTGCTGGATTTGCTATATTTTTGACATGGTGCAAATCAGGAAAAAAAGATGCTGCTGATATGTTACCCTATATATCAATGTTGATATACATTGATGAATGAAGATGTCTGACTGCATTTCCTAGACAAAGTTCAGAAGTAGATTCCTTTCCAATTTATACATCCTTATTGTACTGTCCAGTTTAACTTGAGTTTTGTTCCCCTGAAAGAATCCAGTCCATTTATTTTCCTACCTCACTTGAGTCTGATGGTTTCCCAGCTGGGATGTTTTTCACTGAACTCTCCAGCTGAGCCATCATTACTCTGAAGAAAACTGGGAATGTCTGCCTGTGGAGAAAATGAAAAACCTGAAAGTCAGCTCTGAGCATTTTGATAGGCTGCTTGTCACCAGAATGTGCAGTAAACTCAAAGGTTGCCCAGCTGGGCATCCTTCTCAGTAGGAAATCAGAGGACTAAGACTCATAACCATGTCTAGCCCAGCCCAATTGCCCAGACAGATGGAGAATCTTGGGAAGTCACTACCACACCTAGACACCACTGCTCCTTGTACCTCTGGGGTGCACAGTGAAAGGCTTGCAGCTCTCACCAGAAGATGATTTTGGCAGTTTCAGAGTGCAGGAAATTTGGTCATCCCTGTTTCCAAATTCCTATGCCAGGGGCAGCAGCACCCTGAGTGTGTTTTCGTGCACTGCATACCAGCCCAGATTGCCTACAGCCACCCCAGGCCTCTGAGCGTGACTTCTGGAGTGCTTTATACCACCACAGTAGCACAGAGACAACACACCTGATGACAGACAGCAGCTCATTCTCCAGTTAAAATGGCTCACAGCAATAAACTCAACATCATGTTAAGCACAGGACATTCCACTTTGGCATAAAGCTACCATGTGCTACCCTGTTGCATAGTGCCAAAACAATGTTTACAATTGTCCAGAGTAGCCACCACAGTACCAACATGAAACCACAATAGGCCACAAAATAAGAAAACTAAATATTTAAAAGCAGAAATTGCCATTATGCATATCATAGAATTCAAAGTTTCTATTGCTACAATTACCTGTTTAGTGTAGGATAAGTGGAAGAACATCCATCTTTGGCAGAGTTCATCAGTTCAGGAACACCAACACTGGAGATTTCCTCTATGGCTTTCAGGATGTTATCTGTGTGCTCCAGGTAGACACTAAATCCAAAACCAGCATAGTTATCAGTAGATATTATGCAGAATGACACAACAAGGCCTTGAACACCGCCCTAGCTGCAACATGTGGCCTAAAACTGTCAAACTCTTCCCTGCCAAAGGCAATCACATGCTGGAAACCCAAAAAACTACTTAGAACTCTCACAGTGATGTCATTAAAAGCTACCATGATCTGAAACATACCTGGATTCAATATTTCCTCGTTCTTATATTTAGGAAGGACAGGCTGGGAAGAGGATGAGATGGAATTGCCCTTTATGAGAGAGAACATCCAAGAAGTATGGGTGACATTGAAATGGCTGTCAGCTCTAGGCCACCTGGATCAGGAACAAGCCAACAAAGCCTTCTACAGACAGCCAGGAGTACCCCCATGCTGCAGGCCCTGGTCCTCATGGCAGACCAACCACTGTGACACCTGCTGGAAGGACAGCCCAGCAGGCCATGAGCAATCCAGGAGTCTCCTGGAGGGCACTGATGAGAATTTCCTGATACAAGTGACAGAGGACCTGATGAGGAAAGGTGCTCAGCTGGACCTCACAGTTCAAACCAAGAAAAAAACTGCTTTAGAAACAGTGTAGAAACAGGGCTTTAGGCCAAGCTGTGCAAGCATGAGGGTTGTGATTCAGAGGGGCCATTCCTCTGCAGCAAGAGTAATCATTAAAAAGAGAGTGTCTTGGCATGCCTGAGCGAATGGCTTGAGCCTTACCAGAGCAGGGTGTGCAGGGCACTGTTGAACTGGCTGCCCTTCTCTCGCTCTCCATTGGGCTTCACCCAGGACTGGCACAGGAACTGCTTTGCTAGAGAAGCTGTGGGACATAAGGGATAACTTAGTGAAAGAAGAATCAAAAAAAATTTCCTTCTTCCATATAAAAGCAGTGTGTTCCAATGGTTTTCTGGAAGATCACAATATCACTACCCCTCATGTGCCTGAACTTTCTAAGTCAGAATGCATTTTCCCTAAAAAGCTGCAAGGCCACAAGGACATATATTATGATAACAAAGTATCTGCACATCCAGCATGTTCCTGGTCTGGAATACCTGTTCACATCAGAACCATGATCCACCTCTGGCCATTTCTGACAAACTTAAGTTAAACCTTATTTGTTTGGCAGTTCCTACAGTGTGCCATCTGTTTGTTTTTAATTAGGCTATATGCAACCCTTAGGGTATCTATTTCTAGAAATGGAATTCCAATAACAAGTGACTTGGCCCTTTGGCCACAGCACTATAATAATAAACGTGAACAGACAAGTTTAAAGTTTACAGATTTCTGAAATCAAAACTGCTAACAAACCTGCTTGTGTCTTGCAAAAATGTTTAAAACCAGGAAATGATTAGTTAACATAGCTTATTCCCTACTACGCTCAGTCAGTAGCTCTCCCAAAGTGGGACTGTTTAAAATGTAAAATAGTCTTTAAGGAGGGAACTTACAATTCTCTGTGGCTATGGGGATTGGAGAAGGACAAATTCTAGAGGTGTCTTAGTATGACAAGGAATGACTGAGAGAGGCAACTGTCTGGAGTCTTTATTTCAGTGTGCTGAAGTGGAGACCAAGTAGTTTTCTTGTATATTCCCTACAACCATGTCTGTCCCTTATCTGCTGTTTATCTTACATAATGGGTCCCAATCTATGAGAGGAACTTTCTTAACTGAAAACATTTATTGCATGGGGTTAAGAACTTACAGGTTTTCCTCTCTCTGCCCTGGAGTAACAGCTGTATTTGCAGTTCATTTCCATAAATTTTGGAAACGAGCTGTCACAGACATCTGCACTTACAGTAGGAAGTTACATCAGATCAAGTCTGTGATCAATCACCTCCATAACCAGTGATTAAACTGGTACCAACACTGAACAGCAGGCTCCTGCATAGAACTCCTAAAAGTTGTGAAGCGCTGATTTTTAAAAGCACCAGCTGAGAGAGTTGGAGTCTGCTTGTCTGCATGTGACTGAGGCACAGCAGAACAAATACCAAAGAGGTTCCAGTATATTTACTGCTGTTCCCTTCATTAATGGCTAGGACTGTTCACCCAGTGAGATTACCAGGATGCAAAAGGGAAAACTCTCCCTTAGAAGGCCAAAGACCACAGAAAAACTAATCTGAGATGAGTGGCTCTTCACACATTACCCATTTTCTCCTTCTTGCAGCCAGACATGGGTTTCTCAGCGATGGCAATGAGGAGCTGAGTGAGGATGTAGGCACAGTGGAAGCTGGGAACACTCTGCTGGAAATTCGAGAGGTACTGAAAACTCTCACTGGGGATGACAGGAAGGGAAAAGGTAAAAACAGTGTAGACAGGGTAATGTCTCAGACACACCTAAATAAAAAGGAAGCATTAGACTATCTCAGATCCAAGGTTTCCCTATCCCAGTGTTTTGTCTGTGGCAGTGCCCTTCTGAAGAAAGCATTATCAGCCACTAACACATAGGAATTCAGTCACTGAGAAACTTCCCTCAAGCCCCAGCCACTCTAAGTCTAGCAACAGCTTTATATACTGCTTTTGCCTAGTGTACCTGTAAGCATTTTAATTCTCCAGAACATTGACATTCCTTCTGTGAATCCTACTAATCTCCTTGTCTCAAATAGCATACAAACAAACGAGATCCACAGATCCATGCATATTTTACATTTTTTACTCCTTTAATGAGGTTTGACTATACTGCCATTCAATTAAGTACAAAGCTCTGTTTGAAGTGAGTGTAGTCTCTGTGAGAGCTCCCAAACATACATTTACCCATAATGCCCACACAAAACAGGGAAAAACCCTTGAAATCTGTTCATTTCAAACCTTGTGAAATACAGATTTTACCTTATCAGTTCCTCAAGAAGAAGAAACTCTGTCTCTCCTGGCTTTAGCCTGTCTGCAAGCACCTGGAGAGCTGACCTCAGCAAGTCAGTATTTTCATGCAGAGAAAAACCATTCCTGAGGGAGAAAAAAAATCCAGTTCATCAGATTAGAAGAGCTATCAGATGCAAATGCATATCCAAGCATATTCGGCAAGATGAAAAATAGAGAAGCTGGATACTTAGGAAGAGTCCTGCAATATGACTGTTATAAAGAGACACAAAAAATTGAAAACTCAATGGGAATGGAAAGCCTTGAGCACAAACAATATTAACTTTTCAGTTAGACTGCAGATCTAGCTTGGTGAGGAGATGCCATTTCCCATAATTGGAGGTCCATATATACTAAGCCAATGCTATGTAGACCTTAAAAAAAGGATGTAAAATGACAGTTGCTATGCAAATGCAGTGATTATGGGTACTCACCTCCTGAACAACAGGTAGGAGTCTAACAGGGAGGAAAACTCTAAAGATCTTCATCATTTCTTTGAACTTCCAGTGTCTGTTGAGGGTATGTATGCTAGAAATGCTCAAATACATGCACATTCCAGTTCTATGGACTGAAGAGGTGGACTTGATAATGGTAATGCTCAATGCACCTGCACCACATAAGCTAATTAACAACTGCTAATATAAGAGGCCTTGACTAAACATATGTGAAAGGAGCTGTAATTTGGTTGTTGAATTTTAGTGACTGGAATGCTCACCCCAAATATATGGCTGCCTGACCTACAGCTGAACAGAATTATTTTACACTGGACAGCAAAACAGAGCTTGAGCTGCCTGTTAGAAAACTGACCAGGTTCTTTGATTTACAAGATAGATGGGCTCATGAACAATCACCATTCACACTGGCTAAAGAGAAAATTACAAATCTGGGAATAGTCAGGAGTGGGTTTGGGGCCTTGAGGCTCCAGTAGTGGCCAACAGGAGAGGCAGACCTTAGACTTGACTTTTTATGCAGTTACTACTGTTTATGAAGTACAATAAAGGTAAAATGCTTTCCACATGCAAATCTAAATTGGGGTTTAGAAGGACACTTTGATGATACTACCCTGGGCTATATTAGCAGATGCAGAAGTCTGCAGGCTGCAAAAGCATTTCTGAGTTGGACGTTTATGAATCCAGCTTGAATGCATCAACAGCACTGGCTTTTTGCCAATGCACATTCATCCTTTCCCATTGGCAAAAGAAATTCTTCCATCACTCAGGATTCAGACAGTGACAACTTAGCAAAGGATGAGGGGAAGGAAATGGGAAAGGAGAGGTAAGAAATTCCAATATCCCTAGGCAGAATGGAAGTTGCAGAGCTAGGTGTGCCAGTATGCCTCTTATGCTGGTCTTGACCCAAAAGCCCATTGCTTGAATTCTACCCAGTTCAGTGCTTCACCACCTACAGCTTTAGTGCAGCTCAGAATCAGGCAATGAAGCCTGGCTAAACTAAGAAGTGCTTAGAAGCCTCCACCCACTGCAGTGGGTTGTTTTGCATGACTGGCAGGCCTTTCACAGGGTGCAAACACTTTAAAGGAAAGAAACAAGAAGAGGAAGCAATAAATGGGTACAACTGTGGACTTTTCTTTTAAACTCACCAAGCAAATAAGGAGCGAAAAGTCAGTAACAGCAGTTGGTAGCAAGAGGACATCAGCTGGTGCTCCTGGATGTTCATTCCTGGTTCATCTTCTGCACCCTGATTTTGCACACCATCCTTTAATACAGAACAAATAATTCATTAAACACTATTCCAAAGAAAGATAATGGCAGTAGAATCCATTTCCACAAATTCTATGTTTAAATAACCTGAAGAAAACAAAGTGACTCTTTTTCCCCCAAACAAAATTAAAAATATCTTTAAAGGAGACAAAACTTGGTATTTTTCTTTTGGTCAAAATTGCTGCCCACTGACCTGGAAGTAGTTGTGCATGTTCTCCATGTGCTTACACAATGGCTTTAGTAGATCAACCACACACATAGCAACTTCCTTGGGGGATCTCTGACACAGATGGGAAAAGCCAATATCCTTGTTGCCTCTTTCCTGCAGCAAACCCAAAAGATTAAAGTTGCTTCATCAGCCTTCCTTGAGAAAAACTTCAATTGCTACATCTTAGACTGCTGCCAAGCAGTGCAATTCCTGATGTCATACAGGGTCAGGGAGGGTCACAGGGTAGGAAAGTTGGCTTCTGCTGAACAAGCACCACCAACATAGACAGGTGGATAACATTTGACTAAAATGAAAAAACTGATGTGACACACAGCTCTCTTATAGAATCATTTAGGTTGGAAAACACCTTTAAGATCAGAGAATCCAACACTTTACTCAAACACTAAGTGAAGGCAGTCTTTGCACGTGGGAATTAAGATAGGTAGAAAAACAAGAAGAAAAGAACAACGAATATGACGGAGCCCACCAGGTTGCAGTGCATTTCTCAGTTTAACACAGAGGGACATGCATTTACTTTTCTTATGAAGGCATCAGCAAGGAGTCCCTGCACTCAGGGGGGTTTCTAATGCAGAAAAAGCAGAAACATGGATGCAGCAGCTTCTGCTGGCTGCTGCAGCCATCTGGCCTGGCTAACCAGGATTGCTTCTTGAACAGCACAGCCAGTCTCCCCAGGCAGGGCTAGGAAAAGGGTCACTTGAGTTTTGAGGCTACAAGACTCCCTCAGTTAAAAACCCATTTCCTAAGACATGCAGAGAACCAGATGCTGCAAACACTTCAGCAAGAGCAGTGTACACAAGTCTCTTCTAAAAAAGCCAGTGCTCCTCTGGCACACAGCTGGGTGTCACACTTCCATTTAACTACCAAGTGAAAATAATTCTGAAAAACATTTCTCGGGAAAGGCCTGGAGGGCCCTGATGTGCTCTGCCTCAGCCCAGGCCTGGACCCATTGCCTGCTGCTGTTCTTGCCTTTGGGAAGGGCACCCTCCTTGTGGAGCCCGAGGGCAGCACATGTTCCAGCTTCCAGCACAGGTCATCCAGAAGGAAGCAAAGCTCAGCAGGCCCCAGCTGCACAACTTCACGAGCCTGCAATTAAAACAACAGTCAGTCCCACGACCCAGATGTAACTGTAGTGCCTTGAAGCTCAAGTTTACCCTCTCTGTTTCCAGTTATGTCTCCTGGATTAGTTAACCTCAGGAGGGACTTATTTGGTAGATGATTGGTTTTATGGTTGCCCCTTGGCAGGTATGGGGCATTAGTTCTGGTTATTCAAAGCATGAAGCTATCCTAGTGCTCTAAACAGCAGAGGCAATGTCAGTACAACTTAACAACTGAGAAAGAACAGATTTATATACATTGACATGGAAAATAAGCTCCTAAGGATAAAAATAGGTTTAAACCCAGAGAGTCACAAAATTCACTGAGTAACAATCAAGAAGTAATTTGAAATATTGCCACATAGCCCAAGAGGCTTGTCAAACAGTCTTCCAGTTGGCCTGTGACCTGCATGCACAGAGATAGCTGTCCTGCAAGGGCAGACCAGGCTGTGCTCCAGCTTGCCATGCCCTTTTCACATTGTATGCATTTACTGTAGCCTGACAAAAATGAGACTCCAGATGGACTCAGCCTGCCTACCAAGAGGGCAACAAAATTAAGCACTTCTATTTCCTACAGCCATAGCAACTCAGTTTTATACAAGCTCCCAGATGATACACAGGACCCTGCTCACTGAGAGCACCTCCATGACTCCAGTCCCACATGTGTGCTGTCCATGATCTCCTGATGTCTTGAGACACTTGAGTTTTGCAAAACAGGCTTTACCTAATGTCATAGGTTCTTTTTGATAGGCAATACTTAGTGTATTTAACACCCTATAGCTTACCTGTGCTCAGTATTAAAGCCCCTTTCTTTCCATTAGGTCTATACATGTTATACAGTATCTTTCTCCTTTTATGCAATATTTACATTAGTTTGTTTTTAACATTGTTACATGACATGTCTGCACTTCTCGGGAAAGGCCTCTTTTTATCAGTGCCTTGAAGTACTTGGAGCCAAATGCTCTCCTGGTCCCAGCTCACTGCCCTGGACCAAGACATCTTAACACCAACCTGTTGTGCACTTCAGTGGAACAGAAGGCCATCACACAAAGCCTCATCAGTGTGGGTTTCAGGCTGTTCCACTCACCTCTGTGTGCATCTCTGTGTCCAGGACAGACTTAGTGAGCAGCCCACAGTGCAGCACAGTGAACACCTCGAGGTCCAGCTCTCGGAAGTACGGGCGATAGCTCTGCAGCTGTGCCAGAGGATTTCCTGCCTCTCTATCAGCAGCACTCTGAAAAGGAAATTGCAGGAGAGTGGCCTCTGCAGAGGCAATTTTCAAAATTCTGATGGGAGGCAGGTGCCAGAAAGCAGAATTGAACCACTGACTGCGATTAACTTTGGAATGAACTCTCTCAAAGCTTTAGTTTATGCTTCTATGGCATCTTCCCTGTTCTGTCCTCCTTGCAAGTCCCCAGGGCTACACCTACCTTGTCCAGCTCGGAGAGCTCAGTATCAGGCTGGTTTCCCTCAGAACTGTCATCTCCTTGAGAACGATCTGCAGAGCCAGCTTTGCTGCCATCAGTCTTCCTTTTCCTTCCTTAAAAAGAAAAGCAACTTCAGGATCAAAGGCTACACTGTGCTCAGCACTGGACAGCACGTGCAGCCAGCACAGGTTGTATTTTAACCAGCACTAAGAAAGCACAGAGCACAGGTCCATTGATTAAGTGCTCCTTCAAAGTACAGTATCTAAACTGATGGATCCTCCTCTTGTCTGCAGAACACAGTCAAAACTTTCCTTCTGCCTCAAACATCCTCCTGCATGACAGGCCCAGACCCTGCACAATAGGTTTGGCACAGGAGGGAAAGGCATTCTGATCTGTGGCCTCCTCCAGTTGTTCTCATTGAACAGAATGTGAATTTTTGGTCACTTTGGCTTAAGGCAGACATGTTCCCAGGAAATGCTAATCTAAACTAGAAATAAATCTCATCTAGAAACAGAACTAGAGACAGGAAGAACAAAGCAAATCTGCTTCAGCTTGAAAACTGAAAGGCAGGTTCTGTGTTTTCTCTGTGGGAGCTAGCAATGGGAAAGGATGAAGGAAAGATTTCCTTGTGCAGCAGAGCCATGACAAGGTTCCCAAGACATTGGTTAGGTACAGCCTAAAGTTCAGGGGTTTGCAAGGCAGCTCAAGCCACAGATTCAGTACCAGATGATGCCACAAACCCATCAAAGACAGAACTTAATGCTGCAGAAAGTACTTTGGCAGGTGAAAGCAATCAATGAAAGCTCTGGATTTTCACTGTTAAATTCTATGCATCAGCTTTACCCAAGGAGACAGACCATGCACAACACCTGTTTGGTGTAGGATATTTTTCCATCTCCACTTCAGCTGCAACAAGAGTTGATGAGGTAAAATTCCAAACTAGGTAGACTTTGCCAAGAATTTAGTGCTTTAGGCACACACAAGTGCAATGGCTGCAGTGCAATCTGCCAGTCAACCCCCATCACATTTGTCTGCTTAAACATTTAAAATTTTCTTTACCACTCTTCTTTCTGGCTGGACCAGCAGCATTGATGGATGGTACAGCCTCTGGGGCTTCAGAGTCAAAAGTAGCTGGTGGTGGGACATAGCCAGGGGTTGCTGAAAGAGCCAAAATGTAGAAATTAGGTTAATTCAGCTCCTGAATGACAACATACAGGCCAGATACATAACTAAAGCAACTATAATATATTTCACTGTCCTGGTGACAGTGTGAAGTCTGTGCCTGTGAGATAAGTGTAAGAGTTTGTGTGTCTGCTAATGAGCAGTGAGCTGAAATAGCAGTGAGTAGGGGAGTAGTGGAGCAGATTAGAGTGCCTGGGATCTGGGCAGGCTACTGGGAGATGGAAAAGGTGTGTCAATTCTTGGGGCATCTGCAAAAGTTTGTGTGCTTGTGACTCTAGAGTGTGTAATTTGTGTGCTCCTCACTGAGGAAGTGATTAAGAAGAGCAGTTTGGATTTGGACAAACTGAAAATTATAGCTGTCCATGCATGAACTTTCAGACCACTGTAAAACTGCAGTGTGTGTTACCTTATGCTTCCTCCATTGATGTCTAAAACAATTCCTTTCACTTCACAGCTGGTACAGGCCCAAAATGTACAAATGTTTCATACTCACCTGCCAAGCATTTTCCCAGCACATTCTGCAGCTCTGTGATGTTCTGTAATCGAGTTAGAACTTTTCCCTTCATCTCAGCATCCTGTTCCTGGCAGAAGGCATTTACAACCTAGAGATACAAACCAAGCTCACTGAATTAGGGAGATTTGTACCCACTTTGCTACTTCTTCTTTTCTGAATAACATTCTCAAGTCCTGCATGAACACACAAAACAGCACAAGTGGCCTGTATGACCAGGTTCAGACTGCATGAACAAAGCTCTTCAGAAGGCCATAAGAACATGGATGTAATTGGTGCCATCTATAAAAAGAAATAGGACAATACCTATCAATAAAATATTAATTGAAAAAGGAATTAGCAGACAGCACACCGTCAGGTTCTGTGATACCTGTGGCTCTGAAGACCTCTTGGCACTTCCCAGGTCTGCCAGGAAAGAGGCAGTCCTGAGAGAAGAGCAGGAGGACTGGGAATGTGGAATTGCACCAAATCTGCCCTTCTCATGTTATCAGAATAACCCCAGCAGGGAACAATCCCACTGACCATCAATGTGGCAAATACATGGTCCAAATCTGCATGAAGGCACTGCATTTTACCCTTCTGTCAGCTCACAGAGGTACAGAACAAAGAGTACAGAGCATCCCCAATAAAGGAAATTTTACAGCCTCTCTGGAAGTGGAGCACAACCTCTGTTAGGTAACAAAGACCACAGTAGAAGACCACCATATTCCCTCCCCTCTGGCTTCCCCTCTCCTGGCTGACCAACCTCTACTCTCCTAGCCTTCCCTCATCCCTCCACTCCAGAACCTGCAGACAAGGCTCTACTCACTTCACGAAACCAGTTGAGAGCATAGAACAGGAGTGAGCACAGAAATTCACGTTCTTGCTTGGATAGAGAGTCCAGCTTCCCTTCAACCTCCAGGTCAGTCAGGTACAGGGGACAACCTGGCACAGAGCAAGGAAAGTATAGGTTGGACTGTGTGCTGCCCATGCTTTGGCCTTTGCATGGACAAAGCCTCTTATCAAAGCCTGTATCAATTCCAGTGGCTATCTGGAGTAAGGCCCATCAGCCACTCCATCCCCAGACAGAGCAACTGTCTCCCCTGCCTCCCTTCCACTTTGTGGGCACAGAGCATCTCAGCCTCCTTCACAAAATGCACAACTCTTCCTGCAGCTGGAGGAAATCTGTGCAGATGTGGCACAGGAACAAGGCAGGCAGCCAGGCTCTATAAAAAGTCCACTTCCCATACCTAGTAAGGCATCAATCTCCTCCAGGCTTCCACTGTTTTGCTCTGCAGTGTAGAGCCTCAGCAGCCGGAAACAGGGGGACAGGCACATGGGTGACACTGCCCTGGGGGAAAAAGAAATGGAGTGGGTCCTATGTTCTACATATCTCCAGAATGCCCATCACTTTTCCATCATGTCCTGTGTCCTCCCCAGGCCACCTTGCCTATGCCTTCTATTTTGCTTCTTGCAAGTCCCAGCAACACAGAGCAGAAATGCACCATGTGGCTTAGAAAAAAACTTCCACAAACTAACAACTGGTGATTATGAGTTTTCTGGAAAAGCATATAAGGGAAGAAAAATGGCTGTAATGAACAAAAATGGGGTGACATTTACTTCTGGTGGAAATCAAAGTTGAGTAATTCAGCAGGAACTGTAAGAAATTGTGCACAACACAGTTATAAGCAGTGGAGAAACCTCCTTCAATGTTTTGCAGTATGCCACTGCTCCAATTCTAAGTGAGGAAAATTAACATTTTTCCATAGATGCATGCAAAGTAGCTGTATTTTCTCTCATTTTAAAATTATCATGTCTTTTTTAAAGCACAACTAAAATCTCAACAAAATCTTATGACAATAAACTACAAACAATGTGAAGGTGCAAATAAAAAAAAGAGAGCCTTTTATAACCTTAACAATTTTATGACTCTTATGATTCTTATAACTTTGATGCCATACTGTTTACTTAAGAATTTTCTATATGTTACATGCTTCCTGTTCCATTTGCCAAAGACAATGCCCTTATTTTTCAGTCAAATTTAATTTTCAGCTGCATGTTTGTGGGTTTACACGTCTACCACCACGACTCACCCAAGATCACCTAAACAGCCCGAGCCAGAACAGACTGCCAGCTCCCAACTAGATTATGCCTTTAAACCTATCTGAGTATGTTCAACTTCAAAAAAAGGAGAAGAACACTGGAAACTGGTAAATTCTTTGACCAGCTCATCATCAGGCACCTGAAGTGCACAAATGAAAACATCTCCTTTACCCTTACAGCCATCCCACAGATGAGTGTCAAAGTACCTTTTACTGGCTCCAGCGGTGACCCCGCCAAGCTCACCCTGTGACACCAGTGGCAACAGATTAATGGCAATTGCTCCCTGACTTTGATCTTCATCCAGATTGTACAAGGACTTCACTGGGAACAAGAATGAACTGCAAGGAAAGACAGACAAGGTCTTGTTGGCAACCTCAGTTCTCAGTGACAGAAACACTACCAATGCTTTAGCTGTGATTAGCATACCCCTGCACTGTGGGGCTGAGATCCACCACGAAGTCATTGGGAAAGTCCTCCACCAAACTCTTCCCAAATTCGTCCTATAAAGAAAGGAAAAACAACTTGCTCAGCAAAGGGGCTTAGTGAAGAAAGCTCCAACAGCAGCAGTGGAAGACGCAGAAGATAAGGCAAAGCAAAAGTATCCTGGAACAGTCACAACCATGAAGCCCCACTGCCTGAAAGAAGGGCCAAGGGCTGCCTTTAGAAACAGAGCCAGGAAACATTGGTAAGTGTGCACAGCCAATTTCCCTGCTCTTTGCATGTGGGCTTGACTACAAGCTCCAGAGTGATTCAGAGAGGCAGAGCAGCTGGCTGCAAGAGGGAAGCAGCCCACGTGTAAAAGGAGTTCCCAGTAGGAAGAAAGAGCTGTCCAGTGGCCTTCACAAACCTCTTCCTATCACTATAAATACCATTTATTTATTTATTATCATAAATGACTGTGGCTTTTCCAAGTTCTTAGGGATCAGATAGCTTTAACAGTCTGACACAGAAACCAATTTCAATACTAAGTTTAAAGTTCTTTCAGATTCTATTTTTGTCTATGAATAGGAACAGCATGCTCTGAAATGTCACTTAATCTCCTTTAAAAGGCTTCCCCACTGTCATGTAAAATTTCACATAAAAGAAGCTGTTAAAGCACAATGAGGAATCTACCACAATCAATGAAAGCCAAGAGAGCTGAATGAGGATTTTGTATCTGACCGATCTCTCTCAGAACCAAACAAGTTTTCAGACTGGAGTAAAATCCTCAAATTGACTCTATGCTGCCAATGTTTGAAAAACATCATTTTTCTGAAGAATTCATGTAAGTGATTACGTTCAAACTGTTCTGCAACGTACCAGGAGCTTCAAGTCCAAATTGCCCTTCTGCTTCTCAATCAAACTGGCAAATTCATCATAGTACAGAGCCAAGATCTCTGGTGTTTGCTCACAGCAGAAGCCCACAAGGTCCAGCAGGGTAGACAGCTGAAAGGAGAGAAAACAGTGCAGAAATGGGTAAAGTAAATGATCCAACTCAAGCTTTTACCTTCAGTCCTTTTTACATTAATTTATTGTGAGGCATATTCAAAGCTTCATCTAGAGTAACAACCCATGGTGAATGTTCTTGAACAGACACAGCTTTAAGAAGGAACATGTACCTTTAAGAGTCCTCTGCCATGAAATAACACAAAAGAATCTTCCCAGGATCACCCTCAAAACAGAGTGCCAGCAGAGAAGAAGTTTCTTGAACAGAAACTAAGGAAAAAAGGCTGCTAGACCAATCCTGTACAGCAGAAATACTGTCTCTGGATGGCCTGAAAGGCATAGCTACCAAAGCTCAGAGGATGGCCATGGACACCTTTGCCTCACTGAAGCAGATTGTCCTGCTTCCTTCCTTTGTATTTGAAATAACAGCTGGAGAGAAGACTTTCACTAAAGGGCTGAAGTGCTGCTTGTTCTGGTGTGTAGCAGAGGCAACACCAGCAGGTGCCTTTGTTTCTCCAAAACCATTTTTAATAGACCCTTGGCTCTGCAGTCAATGTACAAGAATCCCAGGCTCAGGAAAGTTAACTCCCAGACCCACACAGTACTTCAGTTAAGGCAGCATTTCCAGTCACCCCTCCTTGCTGGCCATATCCTCCCTGTCTCCCACGCTGCCCCATTGCTGGTACTCACCTGCCCGTCACGCTCGCTGTTCAGCTCTGCTCTCTCCAGCGAAGCACCATCTCCTTCACTCCTGGAAGCAATTGGTAACCTTGCTGATGTGGCACAAGACTCAGGAGATGGCAAAACCCACCACACACACAAGGTTCTCTCTCCAGAAACTGGAGAACTATGCATGAAAAAGATTTCTTTGGAACACATTAAGAAAAGACCTGGTGCTGTTTGGGACTTCTCTTTTAAATTTCCCTGGATTCAAACACAGAGCACCTCAGGTTATTCAGTCTAGAGTCAGAAGCTGACCTGTAGTCAGTCCACCAGTGTTCAATTTTTTTCCAAGCAGTAGGTCCTGCTGGTGCTGGTCAAGGCATCCACAAATAGGCATTACCATGGAATTTGAGATACCTTTGAGACCAGCAGCAGGTGAGCAGCACTGCACAGGCTGAAATACCAAACACCGCAGTATGCAGAATAGAGTTTTAAATTCCTGGATTTGCTCAAGGTGTGCATGAACTCAAAGGAAATGCCCTCCTGTCTTTGTTCCACTCCAGGCCTGACCTGAAAGCCGTGTTAAATTCATCTATACTACATTTTCTCTCACCTTTTTAATGCCACACTGCCTATCATGGAAACAGCACCAATAATCCCCATTTGTTTGTGGTTGGGAACTGTGCTGGAGAGCCATTTCCTGATCACCATGTGCATATCATCCTGAAAAGAGACACAGACCATGTCACCACAGAGGTACTTGTGTGCATCACTCACAGTTCTGTTGGCATCTTCACTTACTGTCATCTCCAAGGGCTACAGGGGGATGGTTTGTTGGGATTAGAGCTTTGCTACATGAAAATTCTGAAATTAATTTGAGTCCCTGTGGACTCTGACATTTCCTTTATTATGAAAATACTGGTCACAGCATCAAGTAAGCCTGTAAACAGCATTAAAAGTGATTTGGTTTGACTTTGCTCTAACTACTACACAGAACATGCAGTCAGTCCAGGTTTCACCTATAATTAATAGAAGAGTATGTTAAAAAAAGAGCAGATGGTCTTGGAGCCTGTCACACCCTAACAGCAGCTGCAGAGGTGCACTTCAAAACACTGTCAGCTTCAGGAGGCTGAGGGATGGAGCAGTTTGTGGTGAGGGTCCAAAGACAAACTCTGCACTGCAAGGACAAATGCCTAATCCACCTGCAGAGACCCTCATGCCTAAGAGGCATCAGTTTAGAAGTGCCCTTAGAGAAGGCAAAGAGAAAGTTGGCTCTCAGGATACTGATTTCTTTGGTGACCTACCCCTAGAGTCTTTGGTATCACTGAGGATAGAGTCAAATTGCCAACCTTGGACCTCCACAGTTACAAACTCGCAGCTCAAAATAAATTCTAGACACTCCTCCCCTTCTTTTCACAACTTCTGAGGGTGACAGGCAGAACATCCTGATGGCAAGTCCTGCTGGGCTGCAAAGTCACACTGTGTGTTGCCAAGGCAATGTTCACAAATCACACATAAGAAAGGCTTGGGGTGTGAGGTGGAGAAATCACTGAGGAAAGTAGTTCAGAAAGGAGCTAAACCTGCCATACAACTGGGAATTTTGGCAGTGAAGAGCTCCAATTTAACTGGGTGAGTGGGAAGGCCCGAAATGACTATAGAAATGCTGTTTTATATGCCACAGACCAATCAGAAGGAGAGGAAGAGCAGTTTTCCTTTATAGTCTCAAGTTACCATATGCAAACATACCCACAATTACAAACTCCAGAGGGACTCAAAGAAAGACAAATAGTCCTAATTTCTAAGAGCTGAACTTTATGAATGGGAAGATTTTCAACCCAGACATCTCTGTTGTGAAAGAAATATCTTTGAATTATTTCTTTATTTGCTATGCTCAAGGATTCAGAAATCCAGACAAAGGTATTCAATACCACCATTGTTATGCTGCAACTGAGTCACACCAGGTATCCTGTGCAAGATGAAGGTGGATTTAGACAGACCAGGTTTGACAGCCTCTCATGTTTAAACCAGAGGCACGAGAGGTGTGAATTCTACCACTTCATAGCAGAGTCCTCTGCACTGTGAAGTTCAATTCTTCTAACAAGAGTCTCTGTTGTTTCTGGTGTACAGAATTAAAGTGCCTGAATCAATACAAATATCTCAGGGAAGACAATGAACTGTGCTTTCTGAAGGCTTACAAATGATGGAGAAACAGATCTGCTCAAGGAGGCTGCTGAATTTACACTTTTGCAAGCCTTCAAGGCTCAGCTAGACAAAGCAACAATCAACATGACACCATGCTGGTGACAGTCCCACTTTGACTGGGAGGTCAGATTAGGGACTACCATCAGTACCCTTCCAACAACACATCTAACAGCTCTATCTTTCTTAGATGTGCAAGAGAAGGGGACCCTTCTGGGAAAGATGAGCAGCACACGGTCACTGTGGTAAGTAAGCCCTTGATATCAGGGTGGAAATAAGCTGATTTGCAGCCACTTGGGGAGAAGAGAATTTTAAGCTGAAGGACATCCTGACATCAATCACTGTTCATAGATGAGGCCAGTATTTAGTTAACCTAGCAAAAGAACCAAGGCACAGCCTGAAGGACTTTCTGCTGTGTCTCTGCTTACCTGAATGTAGCTCCCTTCTTGCTTCTGGCTGAATGCTAAAGTGCTGAGGATGTAGAACAGCTTCCGGATCTGGCACGGATTCAGTTTCTGTGTAGAGTCTAAAATGGTCTGTAAGAGAAGCCACAAACTAGCTGAGTTCTATCAAGAATCCCTTTCCATATTCTCAAAAATACATTAATCATCAACCTCAGGGAAGACAATTAACTTTACCTTTTTTGTACACGCATGCAAAAGCTACACTCAAATTAAACAAACAAATGCCAAACTATTGCTCTGGCCTCAATTACGGCAGCTCATTTTATCAGAAGCTGAATGGGAAGAACAATTTGGCTACCATAAGCATTTTGGGAGTGCTCAGGACAAGTGACAGCTGTCTATTTTCTATCACATATTTGGTCACCAGATTCAAAGTATTTGACAAGCAAGAAATTAAGCAAGTAATTTTCATTTAACAATCAACCAACTAAACAGCAAAAAGTATAGTTTTCCCATAGTGTTCAATTAAATTACAGGGAGCACCAAAATATCAGAGAGGTATGAGAATACCCACACCCACACTTCAAGGGTTCTTAAATACAAGCTGTCATTAAGCTACAAACCACCACAGATGGGGGAGTGTTCAAGGAAAGTACTGTTACATGCTTCCCTTGCTGTTTAGCTCTTTCCTAAATCTCCACTTTTATTGCTTTTGGAAGTAGGCAACTGAGCACATAGCTTATCATTCTCAGAACTCAATAGTCCATTTTTTTTCTCCACACTGAGTATTTTCTTCTTTTAAATTTTAGGATATGTCTTTTTCCATCTCTGCAAGCAATTTTGTCTCAGGATTCAAATACTGGCTGAAGTACTGTCAGTCTTTCAATAGACAGAATGGGCAGTCCACAAAAGGGGCAGGTTTTTGCCAAGTTTTTAAAATAACTGATATAAATAGACAGCATTTTCCTTCCATTGTAGGCACCATTCCACACCTGCAATTTAAGCATTGTCCAGCTAAAAGGAGTTGTCTATTTTAATTTCCCCTGTCAAAAAATCATACAGTCCTATCTTACAGGTCACACTTTGATAGCAGATACCTTTCGCTTCTGGCCACTGCATTGCTTCACAGAAAAGCTTTACAGGTACAAGCTTTTTCAATACTTCTATTTTGGAGAAATACTGGTGTATTCTGGATCTGAGGCAAAGTGGTGTAAGGGACCCAAAATCTAGTACAAACCCAGAAATGCACCTACCTTCACAAAGGTGGCATAGCGCATCAGCAGGGACGTGTGCAGCCCCACCAAATCTGTGAGCACATCCAGAGAAATGTCCAGCTCTGTCTCACTTCCACTGCACACGTGAGTCACCAAAGCAGCCACAACCTCCTGAGGAAAAAGCCACCAGAGGAACCACAGTGAAATATTAACAGAAGAATGTCTGCCTTGCTCTGCTCATATGAACTAAGTTGATCAAGTGCAGATAATCACAGCAGTCTCTGTGCTTGAGTCACTTGCTACCAGTCTTGCTATGATTGTTCCCCATCTTCTTCTTGGCCTACTCTTTGGCACAGACCTCCCTCCAAAGGCTTCCAACTGCCTGAAACCCTGTCCCCTAAAGGATCACAACACACTCTAGAACAAAGTACAAACCCAAATAAAACAGCTGCCATCCATCACACTGTACCTGCTGGCAGTAGGAGTCAAAGGCTGCAAAAGCTTGCTTGTACATGCAGCTGCCAAAGGAGACCACAGCTGGGTGTGCTGAGTGCAGAAACACCTGAGCAAGGGCTAGGATGGAAGGGAAGAAGTCTTTGATAACCTGAAATACAGACACCATGGAAGAGGACATTACTGTTCCTTGTTTTCAACACATCCAATGCTGAGGAAAGCTCAATTCCAAAAAACCATGTGTTTGATTAGCAGCAAAAAACCAGTTACTACAGAGGACATGTGCCTTGGGACACTGATCTGGACCAAAAATTAAAAAAGAGAAGTACATGTACATAACTGGAAAGGTATAAATAATGCAGCACAGGGCTAAATCATCATCTGAAAAGGTCTTTGAGAGATAAACGAGAGAGTCCCAAAGCAGGATTAGCACTGACCGTTGAATGGTTTTGGAAGGCATTCTGCATCAGCTGCTCTAGCATGCAGCCCAATCGGATTTTGCTCTTCAAGACCTTCTCAGTTTGCTTCCTGTTCCTGGTGTTTGTAGAATGGATTAGCAGCAAAACTATCAGATCCAGAACCTTTTAGAGGAAATAACCACCACTCATTATGCTGAAATATTAAATAGTCCTGATAACTCCAAGTCAAAACTTGAAGTCTGAACTGAGAAGAAGGAAAGAGCTCAAAAAGTCCCAACAGTGACAACTGCAGAAAAACCTTATGAGTCCAACAGGACAGAATTAAAGCAGGATAACTCTGTCTCTTGACATTAGGAAGGGATCAAGCAAGGGTTACAAAGAAAATGGATGGTTGTTATACTCTGAACAAGTCCAATACCAAAAGAACCACCCATTAAACATTACTGACAGTTTCTGCTCCAACTACAAAAATCTCTTAATCTACAACCATGAAGAAAGCCTTGAGAACACCAGCAGAATAAGACACAGAGAGCAGAAGTATTACCTTATGGTCAGACACAGATGTGCTGTTCTCAATAGCCTGAGAGAAAAAAAATCAAGCAAGCTGTTAAGCTACAGTACAATACTATATTCCAAAACTGAATCAAAAAAGGTAGACACCAAAGTCTGTGACACCCTGCTCACAGATTTCTCTCCTCTACAACAGGATACCTATCCAAGTCAGCAAACTGGACCTTGCCAACAACAGAGAATCCAGAAAGCATTCCAAAAAATAGCTAAAAATTGAGTTTGATCAAAGACACTCTCAAATAACATCAGGATTGAGAAAGGAACTGAGGTACTGAGTAATGAAAGACTGAGAACAAGAAACAGTCTCATGGTTTATACTGAAATGCAACTTAAAATTAAATTTGGCACAAAACCAGCCAATGCTGATTTCCAGCAGGACATTTTCAAGCACCTTAAGGCTTCACACAGCTCAGTCTCAATATATAGGTGTATTTTTCCTCTCTTGCAGAGTGAAATCTGTATTGGTAAAATGAAGGGCTAACATTTGTCTTTTAGTATCGCCTTTAATTACGAGAAAGGCTCAAGCTCAATCAAGGAGCCCAAATAAATAAGGAAACAAGGACTGAAGCATGTATCTTACCTTAATCCATGCTTCAGAGACATCTTTCTGAAATCTCACAGCTAACTTGATCACATCAAAAAGTAGCTTCACACAATTCTGGCTGGTGGTTACTTGGCTCAGGGAAGAACTGTAAATTATCAGAAAGGAAAAGACTCAGTCCCTGCAAATACTGTCACAGAAGGAACAAGGCAGCCCAGCAGTCACTTAAAGCAGCCACTGTCCAGAGGGACTGCTCTGGCAAGGATAGGGAGTTTCACAAAAGGGTGGAAACAGAGGTGGCAGAATCAATGGAAAACATACTGCAGGGAACTTAGATGAACTGTTAGCAACATTATTATAAAAGAAGTTGCTTATCCCAGTGCAGACATGGATGCAGATGGCTCAAAAGGAACTACATCCACTGCAGGGGAAGCTGGCTGGGCAAGGACTGACAAATGTATTGTATTAGTACCAAGCAGGAAGGAATAAAGGTGTCTGTGCCTTTCCACAGGATAAATTAGGCTCACGTATGTAGCCAGTTGTGCCAGAGAGACCAGAAGAGGAAGAGTTTAAGTTCTCTTGTCTCATCCTAACCCTGGAGAATCAGGTAAACCTGTGTAAGTACCTGGCCTGGACTTGGCTTTTAATCTTCTTCTGGGAACTGTGTATCTGCAGGGGCAGAACACACGATGACAGATCCAAGTTCTTACGAAGATCAGAAATCACCTGTAAAGCACAAATCCATGCACAAATCACTGTTGACAATTGAGGGAAGAACAGAAAAAGCTGAGGAAAAGAAAACAATTTCCCATACTAACCCTAAAATTACAAACCAAAAAACTCATATTTGTAAGATTCAGAAGTACTTAACCATGTCCAAATCTAATTTTTTTTAAATTTAGAAAATTAACCAGCAAAATTTTTCATATCGTGTCATGATGTTGCAGATGCATAAAGAAAGCAGAATTTTTAAAAAACTACTCTGTGAAATTCCCACCTGTATCTGCTTTACGTTGCTGTGAACTGTTTTTATTCTGTTTAGCAGTTGAGCAAGATATATGGCAGCCTCAGGAATTCTGGGACATGCAAGTTTACCAATCAGACTGCTATTGAATTGCAGTGTGCCAGCACAGACTGGCCTCCATGTCATAAGCACACTTTTTTTTACAGGGGTCTCCCTGAAAGGTTTGGGCAGATCACAAACTTCATCTGGCTTGGGCTGAGGCTTCCTCAACATATGAAAAAAAGTGTGTTTGATAGTCCAGCAAGGCTGGCTTTGATCCCTGGCAATATGAAAATTTTACTTGAAAACATTAAAAACATGTAGCTCTGTGTGTGAAGCAACTTCCCTCTGTTAAAACACATGCTGGTGTGGAAAACACTTCGTTATGAAAAAGATACTCTACCTCTACTGCATCTGCTGCTTTGACATTTTGGAGGATGAATTTTACTACTACAGGCAAATCTTCCAGTTTTACAGAAGGCACAATGGTCATGGCAGACTGCCGCACCTGAGGAGAGAGCAACGCTCCATCAGCTGGAAGAAAACACTTCACAGAAACACAGTTATGCTGCTGGGAAGGACTCCTTGCAGACTTACAGTCCAGCCTTCTGCTCAGAGCAGGAATATTGTCAGTACTAGATCAGATGCACCTTGGCTTCGCTGAGTCTTGAAGATATCCAAGGATGAAGGAAATCTCCAATCCCTGCCACCTCTTTGATAATTTATGTCAATGCTGCAGGCCTTAACTTGTTTTTCCAAATGTCCAAGCAAAACCTCCTATTGTGGCCACTGCCCCTTATCACTCCAACAAGAGCAGCTTGGCTCCATCATTTTTCAACTGGCTTCCAAAAGGGAAAAGCATGGAGGATGTGCAGCCTGCTATGCAGTACCAGCCTTTTGGGACTATGTAAGACACTATTTAACACACTCAAATGAACCAATTTTATTTTATTCATAAGAAGCCCAACTCCAAAAAGTGCAGCAATGCAGCCAAGGCACAAGGCACATCATCATCTCTTCTCCCTGATCAGCATTCTGCAGAGAAAACCTATTTAATTATTTAATCACCAATCTGCCATTCCTTAGAATACAACAATCTAGTCTGGTCACTGTACTTCAAAGAGATGAAATATTGACAACAAGCAGGTTTAAGACAGGCAGTAAAAATTTACTGCAGCAGGACAAAGTGCTTCTGCATTTGCTAAAACAGCTGTGATTGAAATTTCTGGCTGTTACAGTATGCATTCAGAAAACTTCTCTCTGCTCTTCATTGAATCCCTCATACATGTTTCAAAAACCAGCTTTAGCTTCTGACCTCTTTCCAACTTCAGGAGCTCAGGACTTCTGAAGGCCTACAGGAGTCAGATTTAGCAAAATATTTGGAATGAAGAAACAGTTCCAAGTCTTGTGTTGCTAAGCAGGGGCTGGGGCCTGCTGAAGTGCTCAGTAAAAGCTCTCACCTCAGCCAGAAGTTCTGCATCAAGATCCAGACGAGAAAGGGCATCCAGGATTGGCACTGTCAGCCGTCTGCCCTGCTTTAGCAAGCAGCTGAGACACAGGGAAAAGAAAACAAATGATCCTCTTAACAAAACCAATAATGTCTCTTTAGTGTATTGTATGATTCCAGTAGTTTTTGTGGCCACTGAAAAAAAAGAATCTCTGAAACTGACAACAACATATGCCACTGGCATTATGGAAAACTTGTTCCCTAAATTATTACTCCTCCTGTAAGAGCTGCACCTGTCTTTAACAGCCTCATGGACTTTCCCAAAATTCATGTAATCTTTCTTGGCTGACATCGCAGTTTCTTACAAACTTTCTCCCACAAGAAGTTGCACTTAAATTGTGTTAGTTAAAAAACACCTCATCTGCAGCATCCTGGTAACTCTATGCTCCCTAATTCATTACAAGTAATGAGCTGTTTTCCACCTCAGAAATGGGTAGAGGCTATTGAGAATATGGAAATAAGTATGCCTTGCTGATACTGTTTGATCTCAGCTTTCAACCACAAAGAGAGAAAAGAGAAGTCTGAGGAGTTTGATTAGTATAGGAAAAATGTGTGAAGTTTTTTTATCTAGAAGCTGAGGCAGTAAACTGAGAATGAAAACAAAGTCACAGTTTGAGAGGGTACAAGGAACAGGATGCACTGCTTGCAGTAATAACCTGCAACAGTGATCACTTTGAAAAGATAATTAACACCAGCATAAATGTAAGTGATCCGTGTAATAAGAATTATAAACACTTAGACTACTTAAATTATTGTGTAAAATGAATACATTATTAAAGAAGACATATGGAAGGACTGGCCTAAGGCAGTGCTCCCTGGGAGGATAACTCTTGGCATTAGGTCCCCCAGTTGCTTGGATCAGTAACTATGCTTGAGAAAAGGATATAAAATAGCCAGAAAGTTCTGCTTCATGCACACAGTTACTGTGTTGTGTGTGGTTTGGGTTGGTTTCTTTCATTAATAAAAGCCATGTTGATTCTTACCACAGCAGAATCCAAGACAAATCAGAAGTTGTCAGTAATAATGTCCAAGTGCCTGATCATAGACTATCCAGCAGTAGTGAGTACTTAACTGGATTCTACCTGTGCTGTACACAGGTAGTCAAGAGTTTAATAATTATTTAGATTAAAGCAGTTTTGGAGCATTGTCTAAATGCAATGTCTTTTGCTGGATTGCCTGTGCTCCCTTTAAGAGCATAACAGCACAAATGGGACGTCCTAAGCCAGTGGTAGGTGTCCCCAAATGTTGCAGTTAACAGGAACACACTGCTGTCCTAATACTTCAGTCAGTCCCAGAGCAACCTGCATTAATGCACCTTGTCCTTTTCTGCTAAGGGCAAGGGGGAAAAAACAAAACAAAACAAACCCTCCCAATCAAATCATCTGTACCTGAGCTCTCTGGCAACCTCACTTTGCCAGGAATCCTCCAGGATCTCAGGTAAACTGGTGATAATATCGTGCTGGATTGGTACTGGAGAGACACTAACCATCTGCATTAACTTCTTGACCAGATCCTGCAGACAAGAGGAGCACTGGTGAAACGCACAGATCTCACCATCAGCACAACAGCATTATGTATCTAAGGTCCCTCAGTACATCATCTGCCTGGATTTATGCCAGCCTTCCCTAACTCATTGTCCTGCTGAAGTCATGAAGCAGAGCATAGACTTTTGTGGAACAACGATATTTTACAGGTAGGATATAACGATTTTGGTGAGCAGAGGAAACTGGGAAACACAATAAGCTTCCCAGTGCTTAGTACTCCAGTAGAGAGTAACCCACAGAGACTGACTGACTTAGGGAAAGAAGGAAAAGAATCACCAGAGCAGGAACAGAGAACTCATCCCCACATGCTTACAAGTATCCAGTATCTTGTTAAAATTAAACAAGAGGGGATTGTAACTTCCTGCCAGCAGCAGCTTTAAAACGGGGTCACCCGTGTGAACACACATGCACAGATATAAATTTATGCAGAAGATGACTCAGAGCAAGGAAAGAAGAAAAACAGTAAAAGAAGTTCAGAAGTCACTCCAGGCAATCACAACAAAACAGAAAAAAATTAAATCTCTTTTTCACCGTGTGAATACAAAAACAACATCAGTTCTCATCAGCACAATAATTCATCTAATCCCACCTGAGAGGCATTCCAGAAGTTGTTTGGAAAAAGCATCCATGTGATTGCACCTGTGGTACCCACCTGGCTGTCAAGGAGCCTGTCAAGCCACTTGAACTGATTGACGATGAGCCGGGGGAAGTTTGTTCCGAAGGTGCCCACACTGAAACAGCAGCAAAGGACACACAGGTCAGTCAGACCTACAGACTCAAAAGCTTTGCTGCTGGTCAGCAAGACCAACTAACCCCATTCTTGAACTTCACTCTTCTTACAGTTTGATAGGAGACAAGTGGAACAGCATCAATTTTTCAGAATTCCCAAAGGATTCACAGCACAATTAACAGCTTATCACTTTTACATCCAAGATCCTTTAGAATTCTTGGGTGAAAACAGTTCAGACCTTGTGACTGGCTATGTTAAACCCTCCTCAAACAAGATTTTAGTCTGATACAATTTCTTGGACTAAACCCCTTTGCAGCACTTGTATCCTGTATTCCAGCAGTGGAACAAGAACTGCAGCAGGAACAGCCTCAGCTTCTTTCTGCCCCTTGGCCTGCCCCACTAAATCTGTAGTGAGCATCCAGGGCTCAGGAAGAAGAGATGAAGTGGTCAGGTCTTGCCTGTCTTACACCTCAAGATCTCTCGCTCCAACTATGATGTTATACTTCTAAAAACCAACAGATGCTCTTTCAATTTCCCTTGCTTGAACACAATCTGCACTTTTAAAAGGAGATCTGTTTGCATCTCACAGCCTCCTAAAACTCTGTCAGCAGCCACTTCCATTTTTTTTTTATGATGAGACACTCTGTAGTCCCTCTGCTGAAATAATTCCTAAGCTTGTGTCAGTAGCTGGAAAAAGCACAATCCATCAATGCACAATGTCTGCACTTCAGCTTCTAGAAATTTGTCTTCTGCTTTATGCACCCACAGATTTAAGGTCATGGTATCTCACACATTATTTTACACAGGTATGAAGAAAAAACCCACGTCAGTGCAAACTGCCATTCAGGTAAATTTGAAGTAACAGTTAAAGTCAAACAGCTGGTGATTGTCCACAAGAAACTTCATTTCAAGGCAGAGAGAAACCAGTTTATACTCACATGTCAAAAAAGAACTCGGGGATCTTCTCCAACAACAGTGTTATGACAGCAGGCTAAAAGAAAGGCAAGAAGACAGTGTTAGGTGATTTACTGGTTGTGCTGTGGTACTGCCTCTAAAACTGACCTTTCATGAAAGATGAAATATACACAGAGAATAAAATACTCAAAAGGCTCAATAAAAGTATTTCCTGTACATGAAATATCTTGCCTAATGCCAGAAAGGAGGCATACAGCCTAAGAAGTGAAAACCACTTTTCAGAGGGTGGTATAAACTACCCACATAACCCAACAGAATCAGAGCATATGGGCAGGATGTACAATTCCTCTGGGCCAATGAACCTCTCTTCCTCAGACCCCAAGTTGCTTTCCACCACACAGAAAACTAAAGCATCAACTTCAGTTAAGTTTTAAAACAGTGCCCAGTTCTAGCACTTAAAAAACCCACACATTCTCCACAGTGGAAGTGGTTATATCTCACCAGAATTTCCCATGGGCAGCCTGAGCCATCATCTCTCATTCTGCCCCTGTTCACCTTTGAGAAGAGTCTGGCTCTGTGTTCCCTACACCTTGAAACCCAGTACTTGAAGACCACGAAATTTCCCTTAATCTTCTCTTAAGCCTGAACAAACTCAGTTCCGTCTCTTCTTGCCTGCCATGTGTCTCAGGCCCTAAGCATCTTTGTGTCCCTACAGAAACAACAAACTGGACACTATTCCAGATGCAGCCTCACCTGCCTCAAAACCAGTTCTATTAATCCTTTACTTACATAAGCAAAATGTTCCCTACAATCAAAACCATTGTAAAGAGCAAGCTAAGGTGCCCATACCTGTAAGATCTTAATCCCAAGAAGCAGTTTAATGAGGCTTTCACAATACGAGTGCACCAGATTCCTGCAAGATAAAAGATTCCACCACAGTTGTGTCACAAACATCTTTGGAGAACAGACTGTAGCTCTTTTCATGACTGTTTTTTTTAAAAACTACATACAATGACTTAAGGTAACACATGGTAATCACAGACACACACAAAAAGATTTAAAACTGCACTTTAGCTCAGAACCAGCTCACTCTCTGCAAGACTAGAAATGTGAAAGTCTGTGGTTAAGCTGTATCTCCTGGAAAAAAAAAAACCCTCAAAAAGGAATTGACCTTCACCAGCCCTGTCAAATTTTTTTCACAGTATCTGGTTCTTGCCATAAAATACCACGGAGTCCAATGTGTGCCAGACAGTAAATTCTGTGACTTAACATTCTAAACTCACTGCTATTAAACAGCAATGTACTACACCAGCCACCCTGCCTTGGTGTGCATCAGCTGGAGCCTTTCCCTCCACTCTGGCCAATTCCACAGGACGTAATTAGAGACTGGCTCTGACAGGAGGGGAAGGCAAAATACATTTTCTCTACCTCGACCCCTCAGTCCGTACAGGAGTGCATGGCAAGAGGCAGTTCTTGAACTGGTTCCTGTCCTTGATGTGAGATTCCAGGCCACTGATGAACTGCTTCACAACCTGCAAAGCAGAGGGAAGTTATCCACCCTGAAGGGACACCCCAGTCAACTGCTGTCCTCTAGGATGCATTTTGCAAGCAGATGATGAGAACCAGGAAGAGCTAACCAAGGAACTGCAGACAGAGCCTGTGATGGAAGGAAAGCTGGGTAATAAATGAATGCTAGTCTAGACCATTTCCAGAAGGAAACACTGATTGTTCCGCAAAATAACTCTAAATCAAGTGTCTCACATTTTACTTTGATTTAAAAAGGCTTTGCCTTTCTTCCTCTTCAGCTGAGATGGCAACCTTTACTGTGACAGGAGCTGCACCCAAAAAACATTTGCAGTAAATCATTGGCCTCAGGACTTTCACCCTGGACTTGCTGACTGGAGAGGAGCACCACATCATGGCAGTTTTAATGCTGCCAGCTCCACCCAACACAAAACCAAACCCAGCTTCCACCAGAGAGCTATGCAAGTGATTTGTCTCTCCAAGAGTCTTTGTCTATTGAATAATATTGCCAATGCAAATTACTTTGACAGGGCACAGTCAGAAGGACAGTGGGACTAAAAGACTGGAACAGCAACGCTGAGAGTACTGGAAAATGTGGACCACAGAAATCCAAGATAAGGTGGATTATAACCCGATAACCCGTTACAGTTGCACACTTTTGTATGGGACTAGCAGGGACAGGCAGCTGCATTTGCATCTTTTGCTACTCAGCAAACAGGTTTAAAGGTGGCTCCTGCCAAAGTTACTTACAGCTGGGTAAGTAGGGTGCTTCTCCAGGGCCAGGGAGAGCTTCTTCTGGAAAGCCAATTGATCAACAGCTAAGGAGAAAGTTTAGAAAGGAAATAAAGAACGAGACACAGCCTGTCCATACAATATCAAAACAGCTACACCAAGTACAAGCTCTTGAGCCCATCCACCAACACTTCTGCATTTGCTCTACTGAGAAGCCCAGCTGGCAAAAGCCTGAGTGGAGTCAGCCCTTGTGCTTTCTCTAGTCAGGGCTGAGAGTAGCATTGAAGACACTGAACACAGGAGTTCCTGATGGCCTTGTCTGAGCTGAAAGACAACAGTGCCACGTTTCTTTCCCCATTTCGGAGTTCCTGCCTCTGCAATTCAATACTGTAATCACAGATGCAGTCTAATATTTTTCTATATACCTCCAATAATCTTTCAGAAATCTTTAGACTTAGCATGTCTACACCCAAAGAGCTGGTATAATGAGTTTAGGTGATGCACTGAATTCAGCAGGAACAAGAGGTATATAACAAATAAGAGGCCAGATGAAGGTTTGCTTCAATTTTGGAACAAGCTGGCTCAAGCACTTTTGTCCTGCAAGTGAAACACATCTTTACTTTGTACCAGCCATCCTTGCAGGTTTTGATCTAAAAGCAGAAAGAGCAAGTGTTAAACTTGTACCTATTTCATTCTGTCCCTCCCCAGCTTTCAGCACAATTCCTGATGTCCTAAGGAGCTCTTCAAAGACTCCCTCATTCTCCAATCCACAGAAGGCAGAGGCGTTTTCCTTATCAGAAACCCGTGACTTCTTAGTTGCTGAGAAAACAAGACATGCTACATCAAGTATATAAAAAATCAACAGTGTAATTAACAATCAGCATTATCAAAACAGCCTGGGAGCTGTTGCCTCTATCAATGGGTCTCCACCCCAGCAAGATGATACCCAAGTACCTACTTGGCAAGTCTGTCTTGCAACTCTCTTCAGAAGCATCAACTTTCGACAATTTCCTTTTTGAAACCATGGTAACAAAACCTTTGTTGTTGCCTAAAAAAAATGCAGGAAGAAGACAAGTGTTTCATTCATCTCTTTTTTTAAGTAGATCTAGAATGTGTTAAGGAATAGCAAAAGGGAATGCAACAGAAATTGAGAGTGCTCAAAGAAAGACAGATTGCCTGGGTAACCAATCTCACACCACATTTTCCTGCTGGCAGGTTGAAATCTTAGAGTTTGTCATATTTAAATAGCACAATACATCATGTTTTCTAAAATTCAGTTCCTCGTAAAACAAGGCTTGGCCTTTCATTCAGACACCGGGCAAATTAAACAGCAAATTAAAGTGAGCAACTATGAGGACTCTGCTGAGCTAAATTCAAGACCCTCTCCACATGTCTGGATAAAGCAACAAAGGATTCACAGATGAGTGTTCATGAGCCCAACCACATTAACTGACCCTGTTCATGTCCCTTAACCAGGTATCATGGCCAATGAGCTCTGTCAGCACAACCTCCATCCTCTTTTGGGGGGTGGCAATGATTAAAAAGAAAAAAAAAAATTCTTGACTCACCTTTAAAACTTGAAGGTTATTAAAAAAAAGATGTGTGCGCATCTCACACTAAATGTCAACTGCTTGGCAGAGGCTAGAAAAATCATTTACTTAGAATACCAGCACGGAAGTGGAACAGTTAAAAAACAAAAGTGCAACGAGCCTTTCACAGCTGTTTTAGGTGTATAAATATCTGAAAGGCGGGTGCCGAGAGGATGGTGCCGGACTCTCTTCAGTGGTGTCCAGTGATGGGATAAGGAGCAACGGCCAAAACTAAAACACAGGAAGTTTCACCTCAACACGAGAAAAAACTTCAGGTTGTGGATGGCAGAGCATTGGAACAGCTGCCCGGGGAAGGCGAGGAGTCTCCCTCTCTGCAGGCAATTCCAAACCCACCTGGACCCGCTCCTGTGCCACCTGCTCTGGTGGCCCTTGGCAGGGGGTTGGGCTGGGTGATCTCCAGAGCTCCCTTCCAGCCCTAACAACGCTGTGGTTCTGTGCTGGGTGCGAGGCGCAGCTGACAGCCCAGCCAGGCGCGCTGTGCCGCCACCGGAGAGCCCCTTCTCCATCGCGCCTGCTGCCAAAGGCCGGCAGCGCCTGAGGCGGCCATTTCACCTTCCCTCAGCTCCGCGCACCTCACCTGCGCCGAGCCGAGCTCACCTCCCGTCCCCTCCGGGCAGGACACGCCGCCGTCCCCTCAGCGCCTCCGGCCCCGCCGTCCCCTCACGCCGCTCCCGCCGCTCGCGCTCGAGTTTCCCGCCAGGCGCGCGCTGACGCCGTTCCGCCGGCGGCGGAAGCGCCGCTCCCGGCAGCGCAGCGGAAGCGGAAGCGGGCGGCGGCCGTGGCCCGGTGTCGGCCGGAGCCGGGCCCGAGGCGGCACCGCCGCGATGAGCGAGCCCGAGCTGCTGCTGGACTCCAACATCCGGCTGTGGGTGGTGCTGCCCATCGTCTTCATCACCTTCTTCGTGGGCATGATCCGGCACTACGTGTCCATCCTGCTGCAGAGCGACAAGCGCCTCACGCAGGAGCAGGTGTCCGACAGGTCAGGGCCCGCCTCAGCCCCGCCCGGCCGCGCTGCCCCCGGCCCGGCCCGCTAACGCCACTTGTCTCTCTTCCAGCCAAGTCCTGATCCGGAGCAGAGTCCTTCGGGAAAACGGAAAATACATTCCAAAGCAGGTGCGGAGCTGCGCGGCTGGGGCTTTACAAAGAGGGTGGCTGGAAAGGAGCGCAAGGCGCGGGGCTCTGTGCGGGCGGTGCCGCGGGAGGAGCAGCGCCCACAAGGGCCCGCGGGGTCGGACACGCCGGGCAGTGTCCAGGAATGCAGATTCTTGGGAATCTTGGACACAGGACCGCTGTATATGTCTCTTCCCTGACGTTTATGTTAGCTGTCGCTGCTCGGTGTTTTAACTGCATGCTGACATGAGACGCGCCTCCGAACTGCCGTGTTTAATATCTGCCAGCAAGCACACGGGGTTGGAATACAAGCCTGGGATAACGAGGTGGTCATGCAATGTCAGCTGAAATGTTTGCTAAACTAAAAATCCATCGCTCATGTTCGCTCTGTTGGTACCGAATGTGTATTCTGTGAAATCCAGAGGTCAGCTGGGAGAGTGAAAATGTTCCATGTATCAGTATTGGTGCTCAACCAGCACAAAGAATTCGCACAAAACACTAGAAGCTCTTTAACTAACACGGGTTTTTCTTCAGAGAATTCTTATAATTGCTTTAAGAATTTCAAAAAGCCAGAGGTCTGGTACTCTGGATGCAGAGAAACGTGAGGAGCTTTAGAACACATGGGCGGTGAGGCAGCTATCCAAGGAAGGTGTGTTGTGAAAGGACTCACAAGATGTCTGAATGTCTGAGCAAGAACTAATGTGTCTGTCCTTTTGCTTCTTATGGTGTTGGCATTGTCTTTTTCTGTTTTCAGTCTTTCCTGTCCCGGAAATATTTTTTTAATAACCCCGAGGATGGATTTTTTAAGAAAACAAAAAGAAAGGTAGTGCCTCCTTCACCAATGACAGGTATGTTAAGGTACATAACTGCAGCCAGGTAGAAAAACCTGTCAGCGTCTGCCGAGGGTGGAAGGTGAATCAGCTTTGCAGGGAGCTCAGGCAGTGTGAGGGAGGGGTGGGACTGTTCAGCTGGGTACTGGGGCCTGGGGCAGCGGGGTCCCTCTCTGGGCTAACAACACATTAGGTCACTTCATGTTGCTTAACTTCAGCCTTGAGCTGCTTGCAGCATCTCAGGAGACCTGACCTCCTCGGGGTAGCCAGGAGTGGGAAGTCCTGCTCTCACTCATCTCCTTTTGCCAGTGTTTTGCTCCAGCTCCTGCAGGATCTTCTCTAAAGCAATTTAATTTAACTAATGTATACAGCAAAATAGGAGTTTGTTGTCCTTCTTCTGCCTAGGTCAGCTCACAGAGGGGTCAAGCAAGTTCAGAGATCTGGGGCAAGGGATGGGGTCAGACAGAGCACAGAACACAACACCCCTGTGGCAGCAGCCACCACCACACTGGCTGCTCATCTCATTTTGCAAAGTATTGTCAGCAATGGAAAATTATAGATACTGGGATAGTACTGTTTTCTCATGCAATTTCTTAATTAAATTAGCTGACATGTAATTACTTGTTTCCCTTTATTGTGATATGCTGCTACTTCACATCCCATCTATGATTTGCAGATCCTACCATGCTGACAGATATGATGAAAGGGAATGTAACCAATGTTCTGCCTATGATCCTCATTGGTGGCTGGATCAACATGACATTTTCAGGATTTGTCACAAGTAAGTGTCTGGAATAAAATGGGTTTGGCTGTTTCTGAAGATGACCTTGAGGGTCTGAGCTGCATCAGAGATTTGCTCCTCAGCCTGAGAGCAGTCAGTTAGAAGCAGCATAAATTTGGCCTGTGGCACTGCTGCTCTTCACTCCATGAACTGCACAGCTTTCCTTGTCCCACTGCAAAGGGGGGGAAGTTGTTTTCAGAGTATTGGCCATGGTCTCAAAGAAAACAGCTCAGGAACAACTGTAGTGAAAAAAACAGTATTTTATTAAAACTGCCTAAACTTCAGGTTGATACAGTGGATTTCCTCTGAACGTGTCCTGGTTACTGTGTGGAGTGTACACATCAAAAACACTTACTTAAATTCATAGTTCTGGGGTTTTTTCTATACTGTTTATGTGATAACTGTTTCTCTCCCTTTCACAGTCAGTGAAGTAATACCTGTGAGGGTTTGGTCATCTAATTTTAGTGTTTTCATATTAAAATGAATACAGAACTGCAGCTTTTTCAAAAATCCGAGTTAACTTTTTATTGTGCACGCTGCACTCAGACTACATTAGATGTAATAAAAGAATGACCTGCTCACTTTGCCCTGTGCTTTGCAGTCTTGCAGTATCACTTTGTGAAACTGTTTTTTTTCTTTGTCCTGCAGCAAAGGTCCCGTTTCCTCTGACACTGCGTTTTAAGCCAATGTTGCAGCAGGGAATTGAGCTGCTCACTTTAGATGCGTCCTGGTAAGCCCCTGTCCTCAGCAAGAAAGGTCCAATTACCACTTGGAAAATGCTGAATGTGTTAATAACCCTTGGATGTGCTGCTGGAATGAGGTCATGAGCCAGCTTTGAACTGACAACAACCATGCTTGTTCTGATTTGTCAGGGTGAGCTCTGCTTCCTGGTACTTCTTGAATGTGTTTGGACTCAGAAGCATTTATACTCTCATCCTGGGCCAAGATAATGGTAAGGCAGTTGTCATTTCTGGGAACTGGCTTCTCCTTCCATGGGATGTCATCTGAGGGAGGCTGGGGCAAAGATTTCAAAGTTTCCAGCCAAAAAGCTCTTGAATGCCTCTCTTGTTTCTGTGAGGTTACTTACTCTCCATGGGCCAGGTGTGACACCACCTGCAGCAAATCTCCTGCACCAGCCACTGGCTCATGAAGTCCCATGGTTGTTAGCCCATGCTTCCTTTCCCATCAAATCAGTGTGCAGTTTTGTGCTCAGGCTTTGTGTTCTAGCCAGTTTTGGTTTTAAGGAAAACTGCAAAGATTTCTTAATGTTAGATGTAGAGCAGGACAGATGTGCATTGGGAATGTAGAAAATTTTTCTGCATATTTTTTGTAAATCTGACTAGGATGTAGCAGGTGGGAGCAAGATGTCTTGTGAGGACTCCTGGCACTGTAGTTTTGCATGCTGGGTGTTGCTGCAATGTTCTCATCTATAGATAAAAACCTTCCCAGTGGCACCGTGCTCCAGGGAATGCTGTTTAATAACACACAAATCAACCTCTCATTTCTCATCTCTAGCTGCAGATCAGTCCAGGGTGATGCAAGAACAAATGACAGGGGCAGCAATGGCCATGCCAGCAGATACTAACAAAGCATTTAAGGTACAGTATTCCCACCTGCATTCCTGTTTGTGTGAGCTTGCAGGGTTGTAGGCTGCATGTAACTCATCCTCTGCCTGTGTCGAGTAAGGGAATTGCTCTGGATTCCTGTTCCTAAAATTAGAGCTGACAGCTTATGAAGGCTGTGGGAGTTGCTCTGGCTCTGGCAGAGCCCGAATACCCTGCAGTAAACCTGACAGATCAGTCATTCCTGGTACAAAAGCTGAATTTATGTCCCATCCTCTGCTTTTGCTGAGGAAGAGGTTTTTTTTCCTTGAGATACAGTTCCAAAGCAGAAGCTGGCTCTCCAAAAGTTGTGTTAATAGTGCAGCTGACCATGAGTCCAGCAGGCACCTGATGGAACTTGGGTAAGAAAATCAAGTGAGTCAGTTCAGTGGAAAATCCATCAGGATTTAACTCTCTTGAAGTTCTCCTAAAGCACTTTCCACAGGCATTTGCTTGTTAGCCTGCCTCTACCTTTCACAGCCCAGGTTTATGCACGAAGGACAGACCTGGTTTCTGGTTTTATGTACTGTAGAAGAGGTTTAGCCACACATAACCTGCTGCCTGGGAAGTTGGGATGGTTTGTTCCTGCAGTTTGTTTTCAGTAACCTTCCTGGTTTAAAAATCCCACAGCACCCAGGCAGAGGCTCAGCCAGGGAAGAGGATGGCTGCAGTTGGCAGCAGTGCTGGAGCAGTGGGTGTTCTCTCACAGTCAGCACCGAGGTGTAATTCCAGCCTGTACTGGCTCTCCACAGCACTTCTGCCATTCAGCCTTGCAGGGACCTAAACCCATGGCATGCTCCAGCAGAAATAAAAGGGGAAAAGCCCATCTTGCAGAAGTGTTCTGGCCAAGAAATACAAATCTCTTGTTGGGCATCATGTGACATGTTTTTTGCAGGCTTTGTGCACAAGTCTGTGATCAGGTACAGAATTTTTGGCCTCTTACCTGTTGTTATCAAGTAACTCTGAACTAAAGAATTAACTCACTGCAAAGCACTTGACCCACCAGAAGAGAATTGGCTGTTAGAAAAGCAATGGACTGTTCCTGAAGGGTAGAGGGTTGGCACAAAGTAGATAATGTAGTTTTTTATAATTGCTGTGATGCAATTTGTATTGAGCAACTAGCTTCTAATGAAGCATAAATCACTGATTTCAGAGAGTTGACAGGATTGCCAGGTTTTTAATAGAAATTGGTGTTTGTAGCAGTTTTTGTCTAGCTAATCCTGTGTTGCTTTTTCTTTTCTTCTTCTGTTCACTGCCAATGCAGACGGAATGGGAAGCCTTAGAACTGACAGATCATCAGTGGGCCTTAGAAGATGTAGAAGAAGAGCTCATGGCAAAAGACCTCCATTTTGAAGGCATGTTTAAGGAAGAACTTCAGACCTCCATCTTCTGAATTTGAGAGTATGCTTTTTGTCTCTTCTTGTAAAAGTTATTTGAAAAGAAATCTGTTATCTAAAACGATATAATGTATTTTAGCAAGGCTGAGAATAAAAGAAAAACATCATGTTCAGAACTGCAGTGCCCTCGCTTTGATTTGAGCCCAAGGACACACACAATTTCCCCATTAATTTAGTCCTTCCCAAGTCCATTTGTAAGCACCTAAGTGCCCACACAGCCCCTCCCTGCCTGCCACATGCACAGCAGGGTGTTGCCAAGGGTGCCTGGCTGTTATTTACTGGGCCAGGTGGGGATAATAATGCTTTAAGCTGCCCACCTGACCATCTTCTTGAACAGGGAGCAACTGTTCCTGGCTTGTCCTTCTGCAGAAGCTCCTCAGACCTCTTGCCCAGGGAGAACAGTCTCAACCTGGAAAATGCTTCAAAAAGAGAAGCTCTTCCATACTCTGTGGCTGTTACTTTTTTCCCCCATACTTTATTCTGAGCACCTTTTTCTCAGGGTGAAGCTGCACATCCTCTTCAAAGCAGGAGCTGAGCCAGGACTGTGACACTGGTTTTCTGTTCTCACCAAATCATCTTCCCAGTGAACAGGGAAGCTGCCCCTTTGCTTTCCCTTCTTCCCAGGATGGGTTTCACACTGTGCTTTAGAGGTCAGCCCTTCACAGCAAAGCTCAGCAGCTGCTGTTCTACATTAAAGCTCATTAACCCTCAGGAGAGCTCCAGCTGAGATCAAGCTCCTCTGCTCTTACACTGTAATTGTGGCATGAAGACTTCAAACCTTCTCACATGGGCTTCACAGCCCACCTTGGCCTGCAAGACTGGGACAATCCCACACATAAGCCCATTGCACTTCCTCAGCTTTTTCCAGCCTGCTCTCACAAATGTGTTCAGGTTGCCTTGAGGAGGAAATTACAGAGACTGCAGGACAACTGCCTCAGTGGTACAGTCACAGGCACCCTGATACCCCTCGAGAAAATGGACAGAAGGAAGATCAGGACCTCTCAGGGATCTGCAGAGGAAAAGGAAGGATGAAACCACAGCTGAGGCTGCCCAGTGCCACAGAAAAGCAAGGACAGCTTTGCTAGAGCACAGGTACCAGCAACCCAGCTCTGCAGGAGGAAAGGCAACCCTGGAGCAAACTGAAGCCTCCACTGTGCAGAGCTGTGCCCTAAACAGCTGATTTTCTTCCAGATCCCCACTGGCTCTGCAGGACTTGCCCTCCCCCAACCCAAATTAGTCCTAGAGCACCAGGCATCCCCACATCCAGCAGTCTTAGGTCACATAATGAAAGCTGAAAATACAACAGAACCCAGTTTCAGTGCAAACCACTCTTTAATTTTCCTCTTTGTACAACAGAGCCAGCCACTTACAAAGTGCTAGTCTAAAAAACAGTCTGGTATTACAGCACACACACACCAGCCAAAGCCCAGCAGCTCAGAGGCAGAGAAAGCAGAGCTGGGCCACTTGTTCTGCAGTACAAGAGTCTGTTCAGCATCTGAGATTGAGCCCCACGATGCATTTCTCAGTGTCAGCACAGGTAGGGAGGCAAGGAGGAAAACAAAGGCTATTTCAGATTGATTTCTCAGTCTTTTACTGTCCTCCCTTTCCTCTATTCCCCATTTTGGAATGCCCACATGATTACTTTCAGGGTAAAACAAACAAAAAAATGCTGATTAGAGTAATTTCAGTGCAGTGCTACAGCTTAAAAATTGCCTTTTGCATGCTCCCCTCAGTAATAAGGAAAATAAAATACAATATTAAGAGTTGCAAAAATAAAAATAAAACAGCAGAAGCAACTAAGCAATTGTGATCTCAAAATTCAAATTTTAGTGCTTGGAAAGCAAAATTCCACAAAGGAGAATCACATCAGTAGCATGCTGGCTAGAGACAATGCCCCCTCCTCCTCTCCATCACTTTCCAGTGCCCTGGCAAAGGGCTGCCTGGTGCTGCCCTCCCAGGGTGCAGGGACAGGCACACTGCAATTTCCTACAGGGCCTGGTGCCAGGAGCTGCAGAAAGGTGGGGCTGAGCTGGCAAGTTTGGAGTTAAATGGATGAGCACTGCTGACGCCAGAAGAGAAGGGGATGGTCAGCACTGAAGCCACAGTGGCTGCAAGCCACATATTCCAGAGGGAACAAAAAGCAGGTGACAGCCAGTCTCAGCCTTTCATTCTGCCAACACACTTGGATCCAAGAAGGAAAAACCCTTCTCTTTGGTTCACTACCTTGAGCTACATCTTTCCCTAAAAAATACAGGCTAAGGTTCTGGAATTTTTTCCTATTTTTCACATGGAAGACCAGTTCTCTACTGAGACTCACAGGAGTCTCTTTGCAAGAAGAAAGCTGGACTTGAGTACTAAAAGCAACACAGACAGTAAAGGAGGACCGAGGGAAGAGCATTTGCCAGTTGTGCCAAAAGGATGGAGCAGAACCATTGAACAGCAGAGGCAAACAGGACCTGGGACAGGACTATCACACCTGCAGCCCCACAGAGGGTCATCGGGTGAGGATATAAAAGGCAGCACTCAAGGGTGGAGGAGGGTTGAAAGGGCAGTCTAAAAAAACCAAAGTTGCAAGAGAAAAAGGCTGAAAGCTCACACAATCCATTGCATTGAGCTGTCACCCTTACAGGTGACAGCTCTGGGGACACAGTACTGAGCTTGGCTGGAGACATAACTGAGCAAAAAAAGGATAAAAATGCTGTCACTGCACAAACCATAGGAGAAATGCTGGCAGCAGAAAAGTGCTTACAGAGCAGCCTGGAAGTGAGGGTGTAGGAGATGGAAAGGACAAGAAATCATCAATGTTATGGATGTTATTTTCTCTGCAGAAGAACTGGAGCCAGAGCAGTTGTATCCTGCATCTCCATGGGGATCAGCCTGCACATATGCCTCACCATAGGTAGGTATGATTCACTTCTGGCCAAGATTCCTGCATCACTGGATTCAGTGTTCACGTGAAAAATGCTGAGTCAAAACTGCCCAGGAGAGCCTCTAACGCATCAGTGAAAGGATGCAAACAAAGAGAAACATTTGTTGCTTTGCCAGGGGACCAAGGTACAGGGGCAGAGACTGCAACAGACCAGATGTACAAAGATTTGAGCTGAGCTCCAGAAAGGGTGCAGGAGGCCTCCCTGACACAGGCAGGGCCCAACAGCAACACCAGAGAGCTGGCAGGAAGCCCCAGTGCCGATTCACAGAATCGTACCCACCATTCTCCTCCATGGGCCCCTGCAAGGCTCAGCTGTGCCTGGCCTCCAGCCCAGGCTGTCCTCTCCCAACCACAGCTACAACCCTCAGCCCAAGAACCACAGCCCCAGCCCCTGCCTCTAGCCACACAGCTCAGCCAGATTTTAAAAAGAACTTTATTGAAGCTCCAATATATATTATTTTTGGCCTCTAAATACCCAAGTGTCAGCACCTATTCCTGGCTCTTCAGTGCTATTCTGCAACCCCCAGCACTGAATCTTTCAGCGCTTGATTTTCTGCTTGACCCCTACAGAAGGAAGAAAAATTTTCAGGCGCCTCAGGCATTGCTTTACAAGAGCAACCACTACCACGGTGGCCGAGTGCTGGAGGTGGTGCTTAGTTGGTGTCCATGCCATCACACTCTTCCTGGGGAGCAGAGGGGGCAGAATGTTCCTCGCTGTTTCGGCGCTGATAGAACAGCACATACGCGGCTTTTGTCTACCGAACAAAAAGAAAACCAATCTGAAACCATCCACGCAGCTTGGCTGGAATGTCATGCCCAAAGCAGGGAACCACACTTTCAGCAAAGACCTGGATCAGCCTCAAGCCAAATACTCACCACTATTTGGTCTTCTGAAGCCACTGAGACGCTGCTGTCATCAAAGTAGTACCACTTGTCATTCACCTTGTTCTTTGCGTAGGCAGTGTCTGTCAGGGGGACAAACTGCAGCTCAGCATTCCAGGGAAGGCCAGCAGGGAATGCACACCTGGGACACTCAGGACTCCAACCACGTGTGCATGGGAGGCCAGCAGCCAGCTTTGGCATGACCTACCCCAAGCCTAGTTAACCAGCATAAACATCTTCTGCAACGTGCCAGCTGGCCCAGCTAGTCTAGGACCAGGTTCCACATTCCAGGCTTATCCCTGACAGCTGAGATACATGGAAAAGAAACTTAGGGAAAAACAACAGTAGGCTTTGTTCACTGCCTTCGAGTCAGAGCCTTCCCAAATACACACAGTTTAAGACTCCGCATTTTCACTTGAAAGAGAAGTTTTCTGCTGCTGAGGGATCTGATCTAGCGCTCGCAAGAGTCCTCACTCAAGAAGGAAGTTAGAAGTCCCTCAACATCTCTTCAAGCCAAGACTTCTGTGACTGTGATCTCCACCCTCAGAGCACGTGTCCCTTCAGCTACAGGAGTTCATCATGCTCTCACAGTAAATTACTTCTGGGTAGTTTTACAAGTGTCACCTACAGCACGGACACCTGATACAGGAAAGTCACCCACAGACACTTTTCATCTATGCTGCAGTAAAACCAGTGACAGAAACACAGACTCATCATGTATCAAACTTGAATATAAGTGGGTTTTTCTCCTGATGAAATGACAATTTCCCTATCTCAGTCCTTACCAATGCAAAGGTAGAGACATTGTACTGTCAGCCAGTGTCTCAATTTCCAGTTCAGCATTGAAAAATCTTGACTCCACTCATAAACTGGGGAATACCATCACAAAAACTAATGACTGCTAACCAGGGTCCCACAGGTATCAGTCAGACCTCAGGCCAAAGTACTGCTACCTATCTGCCCTCCATATCCTAATATGATACTCGCCTGCACACAGAACACAGGTAAGTTTTGGACTAGACACCTTTGGTGAGGGGTACTGCAGGTGCCCCAGTGCAGAGCCCCCCCATGACCCCTCTGTCCCCTCTTCCTTGCACACAAAGGACACAGCAGCAGGTACTCACAGTGGCCCACTCCCATGGCTCCATAGTGATTGGAAACTGCAATGAGGTCATACACGTATGAGCCTGCTCTTGGGTCGCAGACAAACTCGGACATGTTCAAACCCCTGGAAGCAAACACAAAAGGATCAGTACACCAGTAACCATCACTTTTTAGGAAGTGAAGCATGGCACCAGTGCTGCTCTGCTGCTCAGGGGCCGGGTCGTGTTTGTGGGAAGACCAGACTTGTTACCCCTCCTACACAGGGCAGGTCCTGACAAACACACCAAGCATTGCCAGAAGGTTTAGAGGGAGGTGTTGAATAAAACACAGTTTGGAGTGTCCCTGTGTAGGCATGAAGAGTGAGATAGGAATAGTAAGGGAGATGCTTCATCCCACAGCAGGATGCTGGCAAGCAGGAGCAGAGGGACAAGGCAGGCTTTCATCCTGTCCTGGTGCAATACTCAGTCCTACAAGTGCAGCTCTGCCCAAAAAATTTCCTAAAATTGCTACAGAAGTTCTCTTGGTTGAATCACATTGGCTTAACCGAATTTTAGAAGAAACAGCACCTGCTAGTAACTAAGCTCTTTAAGATGTATAAAGCTGAACAGTATTAACAAAAACCACCCCCCAAGAAACTAACCCTCTCAAATCATGCCTGCTGTCCAGCATTCAAACCCAGAAAACAGCTGCTCCAGTTACAGCTTTAATAAGCCCACCCAACAGAAACATCAGAAGCACATCTTTCTTGACCAAGTTCTTCAAGTTCTTCCTAGCTTGAGGGAAGAATCCTACCTGATGGGGAATTCCACAACAGTGTCAAGTTTATCCCTCCAGTATCTGCTGTATGAGAAGCGTTTTAAATGTACCACCAAAATCCTGGGCAAAGACCACAAGTCAAACTTCTTCGTGGCCTGTTGATGTTTCTTACAGTTAGGGCAGTACCTGAGGAAGGAGTAACAAGCAAGGAAATTAATGACTGCATTGAAAGAAAAGCTTCTGGCCTTCCATTAAAGATGCCTCACTAGCACCAGCAGAGTCCCTGCCTTACAGAAGGCACATTGCCTGTGGAGTATCCAGGTGAGCACACTGCCTCAGAGAATTCCAAACTCCAACTTGCTTTCAATTTATAGGCAAAATGTCCTATGGCAAGTGTGTTAACTGCACATTGTACAAAAATTAACTTTTAGAAATAGCCTGATTGTTGGAAGCTACATTCCCACTGACACTTTTTTCTTAAATATAGGCAGGAAACAAATACTTTTATTAATCCATGTCCACAGCCTATTGAGTCAATGACGTAATACAGATCTGAGAGACTGCTCAAAGATGAGGACAAAAGGACAGACCTGGGAAAGTATGAGAATCCTATTACAAAACAGTTATAGCATTTTATGGTAAATATGGCAGACAGGCAGAGGTTCTTACCACGGGTCATGTTCACCAAGTGTTTCCATAGTAGTGAAGAGCTCTATGCAGTCTCTGAGGGCTACTACAGCCTTCTTCTTCTGTGGTTGTAGCATGCTTCCATGTTTTTCAAATGCCTGGTGAAAGAGATGGGTGCTTTATTCAATTCCATGTACTCTGTAATACCTGACATCAAGAAATTACATGCTCACTTTCCCCACACTGCCTATTTCTGCACCTCCTTCCCCACCCAGACAATCATCTCCAGCTTCCAGGCACTCCTTTCTTGTGCTAAATAATCCGTAAGAGAAAATATATGTCCTCACTTGGGTTTAGAGATTTATCAATACAGTAAAAACAGCTTATTCTGTTACAAAAGATGACCCAGCAGAACACTGTTTACTGTCACCTTTTGAATACCATGCAAGGTTACACAAAGATTACTTATAAAAAGAGCACTACTACAACCTGTGCCTCCTGTTCATCATACAGCAGCCTCCGTGTCTCAGAATCCCAGTCAATAGCAACTGCAGCAAAAGCTACAAGAAAGAAGAAACGTTTATTGCACAGGTGTAAAAAGAAGGAAGAAAAAAAAACCAGCAAGAAAATAATTACCATTCAGTTTTAAGATTTTTCCTTCAACAATAGAGTTTATCTCCGAGGTCCCAGAGGAATTTACAAGGCTAAAAGTGAAATGCTGTTTCTTGCAAGGCTGCAGGTCTCTTGCTGACTCCACCTGCATACAACCCTCAGAGTGGCAGGAATCAACTTCTGTCAGCTTTTCCTTGCCTTCCTCTCCACCATCCTGATGCTCCATCTCTTCAATGTCACCTGGAAAGAAATTTCAATCAAGGACAATATTACAGGGTTTCAGTGAAAGTTTGGCCTGACACCTCCCATGGGCAGCTGTTTGCCTCAGCCTGTACAATACACACCAGTTATATGGAAAGCAATGAAAAGGCACACAGAAAAAGAAACCTCTGCTTGCTAACCACTCCACCTGAAGCTGTATTTTTCCCTTTAGCAGATGCCAGTTTAGAGAGTGCTCAGTTCTCAGTAGGTTAACAATGACACCTTCTGACAGCACACTCTAAGAAGCATCCCCAAGAGAGAATCAGCAAGGTTGCAGCTGGGTATCTTCACAGAAAGGAATATGTAAGTCACCAGGAAAGTTATTTCCATTCTTAGGGGAAAATGGGCAGGTTTTTTCCCCATTTAACTTATTCCAGCTGTTACACTCAGGGCTACACAAGTGAATCATTTCAAACAGGAAAGGGAAACATGCATTTGCCATCACCATTAAAAGCTTCCAAGAGAGCATGTGGCCCAGCAATGAGACTGTGATTCTATGTCCTCCAACAGAAAAATTTCTCCACTATCTGCTTTTGTGACCTAACAGGCCAGTTTTCATCACCAAAGGGCATTATCATGAAGGGTTGCCTCTGGAGGGAGGCACCTGAACACCTCAGGTAAGCAAGGACTTCCCTAACACTGGTCAGGATGAAGGCACACCCACACCTTGTTCTTCAGTTGCTGCTTAGGCACATCTGCTCTTCCTAGGAAGGAAATGGTCTACAAGATCTCCCTGTACCATGCAGACATCCAGCACAACAGCGTGGTTTAATCATCATGGAGAAATAACCTGTTAGAGCTTAAGCCAAATACACACAGCACAAACCAAATGCTGTTAGAAAGCTTAAAGTGCTGAAAAGCTTCCAGCAAATTTTGAGAGCTTTACCTTCAACTACACCATTGGAGCCATTGCAGGTTCCTCTGTCTGGGCAGGGTGGGGAGTATTCTTCTGCCAGAGGGAGTTTCACGTAGCGGCTGAAGAGAAGAGATGCATTCATTACACAACCCTGCTGCAGCTGTGCATCAGAACAGCAGCACCCCTTCTATCATCAGCTCTTGTTGCCCAATCCCCTCCAGCAAACCAGAACCCATCCTACACAGCACCATTTACATTTACATGACAGCACCAAGAGCCCTCAGAATGAGTCAAACAATTCCCTAAGTCTCTGCTCTCACTGCTTGTTCCATGTTTGACTGGCTGTATATTGAAAAGGCAAAAGTAAGTTATGGTGGCCCCATCTGTGAGCCCTGAAAACATGCTTTGAGTTCTGCTCCTGACTCCTTTCACATGGCTGAGCCAGCAATATCTGTTACAAAGCCCAAAAAAACAGGACCTTGAAATGTCCCTGGGGCCACCAGACACTAATGCAATGCAAATCCTGGTTTATACATGCCACACAAATCAAGGAAACTTCTCCCTGTTAACAAGGATTCAGTAATCCTGTTACAATGTAATTGAATAAATGACCTCTAGAGCTTGGCACAGGATTCAAAGGCACAGCCATGGCTTACCTGATCTGCTCCAAAACCACAGTGTATAGGTGATCCACGGTGAGCTTGTGTTTGGGCACAGATATTAACAGTGGCTGCCCAAAGAGCACAGTCCCTGAAGTATTGCTGGATTGCCTCATTGTCTTTTCCCGAAAGTAAATGGAGAGAGTAACGTACTCCGAGCCATCCTCACTTGGCTTGCAAACTTCATACCTGTTTGAGAGACAGGTATTTCCATGGGTTATTTCCACTGCCAAGAAGCACAGCAGGTAGGACCAATATGAACTCAGTCCAGCAAGTCTCTCCAATAGTATAAAGGGTTGTGCTGTCCTCGTGCTACAGAGCAGTTTCCTGAACGCTCCCTACGGCTCACAGTGGCACAGGACACACACCTGCAACCGACTCTGCCACCTTCCCTCTGTCTTTGTTCCTAATTCAAACTCCTATTACCAATCACCTCCCAAGACACTACCCTGACAACTCCACAGGGCTTCAACCACTGAAAAATACTAAATGTACTTTGAAATTCCTCTGACTGTGTTTGTTCCCCCCGGAGAAAGAAATCCTCTTGATACCTTGGGTCTTGCATTCTCCCAGCCTCTCAAAAAGTTTTATGGCCTGAGCTCACATCACTGAGCAGCTAATGTTTCATAAAACCAAGAGTCTGGAAACATCTGCTTCACAGAAAAATCCAAGGACAGTAAACAAGCAAGAAAAATTCTGGAAGACAACAAACAGCCTGAGAGAACAGTGAGGAGACTGTGACGCAGCTTGTGCCCCGGGTGAAACAGCAAATGAGGTATTTGCAGCTGTCAGAGGCAAAAGAAACCACGGGGTCCAACACTATCACACTGTTTGCTTCAGGCCTATTCATTACAGAAGATTCATTTTCAGGAATGCCAAGTCACACTGCTCTTTAATTTGGTGAGCCACCTGTCCCAGATTTATCTTAAAACTAAAAGAGAAAGAAAGATTCCATGAAAGATGTCACTACACACAATGACCAAGACCACAATCACATATCTGAATGCACCAAACTCCTAACAATCCTCTGAAATTAGACAAGCCACTTCCCTTGTCTCTCAAGAGCTGAGAAACACTTTTTATTCCTCTGTTCAGAGCAGGGAGGAGAACGAATTTCAGAGCTGTCATTCTGCTTCATCCTACTAAAACAAAAAAGGATCCCAGCTTGGGGTTTGCACTGAGTCAGTAGAGTACATGAAGGAAAACATCCTTTCAGAGAGTCCCAGCCCACCAAGAACACAAGAGCTCAGAGTCCGCATAGGAGACTCCAATGCCAGCAGCTGTTGAGGTTTTCTAGGTTGTCAGTGCTGCTCAGTTGGACACCAGCACTACAAACATTTCACACCTCCTAAAGTTTCCTGAGAAACAGCACAGCAAAGAGGTGAATTATTTCACTTAGTACTGTTTAAACCACAAAAGGCCGTACTCAGACCCAGAATATAATCCGTGATTAACAGCAGGTCCTATGAGACCCTTAAATTGGACTCCTGTAACACAGATCAGTGCATGACACTCCTGTGACTCCTCTCACACCACCTACACAGCGCTCTGCAAGCAGCAATTAATGAAGCCCCATTTACACTCCACCCTCATGCACCTGAACGAAGCCCTGCCCATGAGAAGGAACAGATGGGACAGAAATAAAAGGCACAGGCAGGGGTCATCCATCACAAAGAGCCAGCATGCAGCACCCCATAACACCCTGCAGAGACCATCTCACACACTTCTGACCACAACACAACAGATCTGGTTACTCAAGTGCCCCTCTACCCACTCCACCTCAGAACACCTTTTACATACTAGTACTAAAAGCAGACATATCAGGATCAAGATCTGTCACCTTTATGATCTCCTGAGCAACAGCTATCCCTTGAAAAAAAAGTACCTAACCCAAAGTATTTTATGTACACTGTAAGGAAGGCTGTAGAGCTGATACTGGGAATTGCTGGATGATACCTCATAATTCTGTATGTTACAACTTAATTGAAATAATAGATCATGAAGATGATGTTACTCCAGACTACACAACATGGTTTTAGAAGTCAGAAACAGTAGCTCAGCTGCTACCACACTGCTAGATACTGGCTGATTGCCTTCATAATTCATGACAACTCAGAAAAGTGTCTGAAAACTGCTAAGCAATAGGGTAGGACTTGACCAGTCTTTATCAGCATTATGAAGGTTCAGGTCTGTGGTTTCAATTCAGAAAGGAGGCAGTGAGCAATGAGGTAACTTTTGTTCCACTGCACAATGAAGTTAAGCACAGAAGGATGGAAAGCTATGAAGGACCAGAGCTACACTGAAGGACACTGAAAGCAAAAAATACTCTGAGCCAATCACCAGGCTAATATATTGGTTGTATGTTACAGAAACATTCCCTCACAGGTGCTGGGATCTATGATATTAACTCCAGCTGCAAAACACTCTGTGGATCACAAGTCAATCTACAGCAACAACCAAGAAGTCTGTTTTGAAAGAGAATGGAGAAGGGCAGGAAAAAATGCCACTGCAGAAGCTGCCAAACAGGTCTGCCTGAAAGGGGGTTACTACTGCACACCAATCCAGAGATGCTGCTGAGAAACCGAACAGAGTCAGAAGTAGACAATGAGAATAAACACAGGATTGGAAAAAACCTGGGAGAAACTGCTGCACATATTCTGATCTCTTCTAGGAAGTGGAGATACTCCTAATCGGTTTCTTTCTTAATACCAGAACACACTCCAAAAAGTAAACTAAGAGATAAGAGAGTGCAAATGCAACTTTCTTAAACAATGGGTAGCTTGCCCTGTAGAACCTGGTCAAAGGATTTTGTCAGCCTTGCAGAGGAACAAGATTAAAAAACGATGAGGGAATTCACACAGAAGTTTACACAAGGCTTACATAAATACAAGTTCATTTTGGAAAGGACGCAAACCCTCATTTCAAACAAGAACCCCAATTTTAGCAAGCATGAACAAACCTCACAGATCAGTCTGCTACAAGATCTCACACATTTCAAATGTTTTGTATAAAACTACTGTTTCTGCTGGTCTGCTGACCTCATTAACTCAGTTCAATAATTGCTGTAGCCTCAGTCACATTAACAAACCTGACATCTCTGCAGCCAGTGATGTTTTTTCAAGACCATGAACTCATCTAAATGTAATACACAGCATGTTGTAAGAGGAGGGGGAAAACATGGCACGTATGGCAAACTGAACAGATCCTATTGAAATATGCACACTTTTATAGGTTAAAGGTGACCTGCAAATCAATTTGTGAAACTTTTATCAACAGAAACAATACATGTTACGTAATATGCCCCATTTGCCAGGCTAAGAGAACAGGGGTATCTAGTTTATCCATCAGAACATTTTTCTTCTTAGTTCCTAAGAACTAAGAAGAAATACCAAGAGCAATATCCTTGAAATGGGCTGTGGAGTTTGTTGTTATGTGGTACTTACCTGAGCCCTTGTAGGCCGGCTCCAAGCTCCAGCAGGATCCCTGGTGATGGGATATCACCAGCATGGTGCATGAGTGGGGGTTACATTGGAGCGGGAGCCGGGGGTCCTAGTGGGGCTGGGCTTCCCAGAACCTGAGGAAAAGAAATAGCAAGTGTTTGGGTCGTGTGCTGAATGCTGTGCTCTGCTTAGCCTGGGCAATGAGAGCATTCAGCACAAACACTGAGCTACTGTCATCAAATTGATTTGCAGACCACCTTTACAGGAGTGATTTCTGATCATTTGCCACAGACCTCCCTGTCCTTCCACAGAACAACATGCTTGGAGAGAATCATTTCCAACGCTGTGAGAAGTGGGATACTCCCACCATTGTCTGGCTGCACTGCCCCTGCATGTCGGGTCACTGATCTTGTTTCAAGGCTTCTACCAACCCCCTCCACTTCTGCATCTCAGCTCTTCTCTGATGCTAAACATTAACACAACTTGCACCACGACTACCTGACAGTTCCAAGCCTGTCAGGATGAGAAGGAGATGAGTGCAAAGCCTTGTGAAAGAACAGGCTTGGAGAGTTTTCAAAATTCCCAAATTCTCCTTTCCTTTCAGTTGACTTGGAGAAGAAAATGTTTTGTCCTCTTGTGTAAAAGGTGCCGGGTTCATTTTGGGATGCATTTCGAAGTTACTTAAAGTCATCTAAGTATCAAGAAGCCCAGTGGTATTTACATTTCTTTTTGAGGTTTTACTATCAGAGAGCACAACAGGTAAGACAATACACCAGAACTGATGAATCAGAAAATGAGCAGCTCGGAGGGAAAATGTATCATCCAGGGCACATCTTTGTTTTCCATACTGCAATCCATTCAGCTTAAGTTCCAAATGGAGTCCAGTTCTTGCCCCCTTCCTCGCTCCCCCAAATTCAGCATTCCCCACCACTTTAGTGGCACATTAAAATTCACAATACACATCTCAAGATGTCCAAGACGCCCTGAAAAAACAGAAGGCTGAATGTGTCTTCCCTCATAACCCTATGGTGAAAACAGGAAAAACCCCCATTTTTTTCCGCCACTGAAATAACCAATAAAAGGGGCAAGCTCAATATTGAATACATCCCACATAGTGCACATTTCCCAGATTTCACCAACAGCAGTCTGGACTACAATATCTGTGTCTGCAGACAATGTCCTCTGTCAAGCAAAAGCTCAGAAAAGCCAAGACCCATTCCAGCTGCTCTATTCCTGCTCCAATATGTTGTGAGAATTCCTGCTCAGTGATATTTCCAACCCAAGCATTTCAGGGAAATCCATGATTGCTCAGTAACAAACCAACAGAGGCCCAAATCGAAAGCTAAGACTCAACAGACACTGATGTCAAAAGTAAGGCACCAGTACAAAAGAACTGAATTTTTTTTTTTTTTTTTTTTAAATTAACAGCCCTGCTGAAGCACAGATCTCCTGCAGTGTTAGTTTTTGAATTTTGAATCGAGATGTGTTGCCAGCTGGCCACTGCACAATACAATAAAATCAGAAGTCTGTGAAACCACAGGGGTATTGTCACAGGCAGGCCTGGCTACTGCTCTCAGCAAAGCAAACCTGCAGAAACACTGTAAGAGACTGACATTTATATTTCAATTTTTCAATCCTGTGACAACTTAAGATGATGCTAAGAAACATACAGAGTTACAACCAGATCCTACAGCTTCAGAACCACTGAAACAACTGATTTCTGTTACAGGAGACAGTCACAAAGGTGATCACAGGTGGAAGATCTGCTGGACTCTGAGCAGAGGGGGACAATGAGAGCAAGGAACAAAGGAACAACTGGATGGCAGCTGCTCATGAACTCAGAGCCCCAGGGCTTTGTACTGCTCTATCATTACCCACTCATTCTTTGGATTCTCAGAGTCCAGCAAACAACCACAGATGATTACTAAAACAACCTTTGTTTGCTTCTGCCAGTGGAAGGGAGGAGTGCTTCTCAGGTGAGGAAACTGTTACACCTTTAAAGTGATTATTTAAACGGAAGGGTGCGGTCTTTAGTTTATCAGTTTCTCTCAGATTTCACTCGGTGTGGCTATCAGGAAGAACAAAAGAAAAGGCCTGTGAGCTCACCCAAATTCAATAATTAGGCAACAAAATCCTTCAGAAAAAAGACCTCAAAAATCAATAGGACCCACTGAGCCATCTGTAATTTCAAAATTTAAGTTTGGAGAAGGCACACAAGTTTTGAGCAAATATACATGAGAAATACCTATTTCTGAATATGCTGTCCTGACTTAACTCTGTTTTGGATACTTTTCCCTTTGTTTCCTAACCACTGAAACAAACTTAACATCTAACTGCAACTACTTAAAACAAGGAGCGAGATGTACACATTACAGTTTTCCACGGGGAAGTCTTGCCACTGGACATTACTGGGAAATAAGAGCACATGATGAGTATATAAAAGGGACAGGATCAATGAAATATCAATTAGGAAAGAGTTCAAGTACATGAGACAGCAAGTATCACGAAGTGAGTATCATTTAAATACAAGAGACACTTTGATTCTAGGAAACATATTTTCCTAGAATAAAAAAAAATAACTAATGGTACTCAGTCATATCCCAGGTTGCATCATATGTCAACTTGAAACACATCTGGGTTAACATTTAGTACCTAAGAGCATACCCTGCAAAAGGTGCCAGGACTACCAGATAATCCCTCTCAGGTTGGTTTTTCCCACCTGACAGCTCTCACTTGGCTTTGCTGCACTGAGCCCAATACTCTGAAATTATGCAGCTTCCCTATTTGATTTATAACATAAGTAATGCTATTAAAAACCCCATCTGTTCAGTAATTTCTATTTTCCTAGACTAGAAGCTGGTATGTTTTAGTCTTACCACACAAAGCCATTAAGTGATTCAAATAAGTTTTACAAAAAATTTAGGTTTTCAAAACAAGGTAGGCAAGTAGCTTCCAGAGGGATTCTTCCTTTCTTAAAAAGCAATTACTATCTTGTCAGCCCAACACTCTAGAAAGTATTCTCAAGAGTTTATTTTGTGGCACTATCCAGTATAAATGTAGCACAAACCAATGTCTGATGAGTTAGCATGGTTTATTGAGTCTTTTTTAGGTTATTTATTTCAATTGTGAATTTTGGATGAAAATACTGTGACTGTAAAACCCTACATTGTTGTACTTTCTAATAAAAGGCATCTGTTCCCCTTCATTATTTGATACAAAGACAGTTTTCTTTCAAGAACAGGAGAGAGATGCATCACTCAGTGTAACCAGTGATACACCCCACAGCTCCATCACCAGTGCAGGAGCATCTTTTCCCAGCTGAACATTTCATGGACTGTGCAGGCACACAGAGCATCCTTGAAGTCATAAGCAGCAAGTCATTTCCTGTCACTTCTCTAAAGAATTTGCCTTAATCTAATAAGAAAAAAATGCTTTTTAGTAAGAATCTCTTCTTTACTGACTTTGGGGAAATAAAATGCTTCTCATCATTTCAAGTGGAAACAAGCTTGTTCTTTAAAGGTGGAAGGTTCTGAAAGACTTACATTTTTAAAAATATTTTTTATTTCTCCCTTTAATAAACAGAAAGATATTTGCCTGTAATCTAAGAAGTTAAGTTGCTGAGATATCAGAAACTCCTGAAGTTATTGGCAGCAGCAGTCTGAATAAACAACCACCACATACCACATTCCCCAGCCACACATCACACAGCACCTGCAGGAGGGCAGAAACCTGATCTGCCACGTCACTGTCCATAACTTCTGCCAGAAACACAACAGCTTGGGCAGCACTTGACAAGTTCCTCTTTAACTGTAAAATCATCCTTTCTGGAAGAAGCAGAGGGCATAGATGTACATCCATGACTACAAGTACATTCGCTAATGAAAAACAGGTTTTGAAGCCAGCAGGACAAAAATATAATAGATGGAAACAAAATGGAATTTAAGAACCTTCACATTGCTATTACCATTTCTTGAATGATTTAATTAAATCTTAGAACACCTAACAGCAGATGTTTTATAACCAAGCAGGTAGACAAGGCAGGTAGATTGTCCACACTAGAAGTTATTATGCATTTACCTTTAAAAAACTTTCCTCTTTATGAACAAGTATTTCTCTGCTGGTTTTTTGAGACAAGACTTCCTTTCAATAAAAGAATGCTGGTTTTTAGCTGTAGTTAGAATATTACTTTACATATCTTTTTCCTGGCAGCATTACCCATTAAAGGGACTTCCTATGAGCAGCTTTTTCCTAATTCTTGCCCTGGTGCCTGGCTGCTTGCTCTTGCCCTTCAGTGCTGAAAAGATCTTGGAGGGTATACATGGAAAAACAGGATTTGCAAAACTTCCTCCTGCTACCTCTCCTCTTCCTTGGAAGGCTATTTTTAAGCCAGGTCAGTTCACCACTGACTCACAGCAGCACCTCATTTACAGTTGTCCTGCACATAAAAGGAAGTGGCAATTGCAAAGGAAAATACACTTGAGAGCTGCAGTTTGGCCAGTGCTCCCCCCACACCCCAGAGCAGACCTGACTCAGACACAGCTGTTTTCTGTGGAGGGATTTACAGCATGTTATACCTGTATGAAAGCAGGGCTTTTTTGCAATTACCACTGTAATATCATGCTTCTTGTTTTTGAAATGTTTTACTTGCTGTAGAGACAGACAGACCTACAAACTAACACTCTACAACACCCTCCCAAAATTTCACAGAAGACAAACGTCCTTCCCAGGCATCCTAACTGGTCACACAACTGAAGACAACTACATGACAAAAGCTTTTACAAAACTCCTTCATTACATCTCAGCAATAAGGTCACAACAGACAGCATGACAAAAGGCACCAGTATGTCACAGCATCCCACCCTGTGGAAGGTTCACATGGCACCAGACAATGTCAGTGCAGGTCTTCACACAGACCCAACAATTTCATGGCAGCAATATTCTTGCTCTGGAATGTTCTCACATTTCAGCTGCAATAGAGGAACACAACTTTTGCCCTCCTCACCTCACCAGATATCAGAGGTGACTGGAAATATCTCACCCACTACACATATGTAGAACATCAAGCACAACCAAATCCTCAGCTTTGCTCAAGTCCCTCACAACCACAGTTTAGATACAAACAGTGTTTAACACCAGTCAAGAGTCTATGAAGAACCCCCAGTCATTGTGCTCTAACAGCTATGATGGATTTTGGAAAGGCAGAGTACAATAGCTTAGACTTCATACTATCCTAGTAACAACCCAAGGCTTTTGGCTGATTTGGAAAACGTAAGAACTAAAAATGTCAGTGAGAGCATGACTGTAATCCAGACTCAATTATGTCTGAGAGAGGCTTGTAGGAAGTTCTAAACTGCATAACACAGACCAAACTAAAAGTTCATTATGACCCAAGGGCCATAACCTCCTGTGTTAGAAAAATACCTGCTGAACACTGCACGTGCTTATCTGCTGGTAAGGGCAGTGTTACATCACTGCTGAGTCATGCAAAAGCTCTACAAGAAGGCTTAGCTTTTGGGAGGGCACAGGAATTGGGTTTTAGAACCTGAAACCAAAGCACATGTTTTGCAGTATTCTTCACGTGTGGCATTTTCCCAGTTTACTCACACAAAGATGTCGTCTTTTGGCATGATATGATTTAAACCTTCATCCATTTGGAAGATTTTGTGGAATCGGTGATTATAGACATCTGTCACCACCATCTAGGACAGCAAGTGATATTTGCAAAGTGATTATAGGAAAAGCTTACATAAATTTAGGCAAACTACGTTTAAATTCAAGCAACAGTTTATTCCAATTCTCTATCACAATTGTCAGCACACCAGCATCAGTTGTACTTTACTTTTCTGTCCCTTCTCTTAAACCTCTCTACTGCAATGGAACTATCAGAATAAACACAGACTGTTTCATGCATCTTTTTAATTCAAGGAGTAAAGAAAAGCATTTTAACTTGTTACAGTTTTGTCACTAACCCATTAAGTTCAGCTTATCACCCATATAAAAGCTAGACCACCAAAATGCTTCAAGAAGAACAAACATTTATCAAAATTACTGTCTGCATTTATCCTTACGTTTTCTGCAGGAACACCAGAGAGTTTGGAAAGTGATTCACACAGATCCGAGATGGCCCCCATCATTGGCACCACAACCCGGTACTAGAAACAAAGATAACATTATGCTTACACCAGGCAAAATAAACCCATGCAAGGCAGAGAGCAAGAAAATGGAAATCAAATCTTAAAACTCTTAAATCTCTAATTTATAGGAGTTCTGCTGAAGTTAAGGTCATAACTACATGCTTCAAGGTCTTCTGGATCTCAGTTTTACCTTACAAAGCAGGGATTTGGAGGGAATGAAAGCTTTGAACAGCTGGCCTTCTGCTGTGATCAGGCTCAGCAGTAGTAAAACCCAGAAAAAAAAAATAATCACCAGACACACCAGCTTGCTCAGAACATAAAATTGCTGTTTCTTTCTGTGATAAAAAACATCTTAGAGCCATTCTATTCATTGCTGCTAAAGGTCAAGGCAAAAATCCTGACAGACATGGAAATACTGCCAATCAGTTCCTCCAAAACTGCATCAGGACATCCAGTCACTCTGCCTGGGTGTCCCAGCTTGTGCTTCTCTGACGTGTGGCAAGCACAACGCTACTTTAGGGATGTGTGTGTCCATTTAAAAATGAAGTGGGGGGCAAATTTAAAACCAGTCTATTGAGGAGGCTGAAAAAGCAAACATGTCATTTTTCTTTCTTTTTTTTTTTTTTCCCAAGAGGAATCTGTCTTCAATTGTTTGAAAGTCAGAGGCCTTACCCATTTAGAATCACAGAACCATAGAATATGCTGAGTTGGAAGGGACCCACAAGGATCAAGCCCAACTCCTGGCCCTGCACAGGACACCCCAAGAATCCCACCATGTGCCTGAGAGCGTTGTCAACATTCCTTGAACTGACAGGCTTGGTGCTGTGATCACTCCCCTGGAGAGCCTGTTCCAATGCCCAACCACCCCCTGGGTGTAAAACCTTTTCCTGATACCCAACCTAAACCTCCCCTGGCTCAGCTTCAGGCCATTCCCTCGGGTCCTGTCACTGGTCACAGCAGGGAACAGGCCGGTACCTGCCCCTCCACTTCTCTCTGTGAGGATGTTGAAGACCACAATGTGGTCTCTCCCCTCAGTCTCCTCCAGGCTGAACAAACCCAGTGACATCAGAAGGGTTCCCCTCCAGACCCCTCACCATCCTCATGGCTCTTTTTGGACAGTCTCTAATAGAGTCATGCCTTTTTTACATTGTGATGACCTAAACTGCTCCCAGCACTGAGGTGAGGCCGCCACAGTGCAAAGCAGAGTGGGACAGCCCCCTCCTTTGACAGGCTGGTGATGCTGTGCACTCCAGGACACAAGAGAAGTTACATCTTTACATTTTCCAAGGTAACACGAGGTAAACATGACAGTGCAAGCACATTGTTGCTTTCAGGGAGCAGCACATCACACAGGTCATCTCACCACAGGAAGCCACTTCCAGCTGACCATGACTTTAGTTTCATGAGCCCAGATTTTACAAAGTCACTTGATTTCACATGCCAGATTCTTCATTAAAAACCCCATACTACCTCACTCAAAGGTTGACATCAATGTACTTTAGATTACTTTGAGAGTCTCAACTTTAAAACCTAGAAGAACTCAGATGACTTAAAGAAATTTGTGTGTTCAACAAGCCTCACCTGGACAGGTCTGCGCTGTGGGTCTGCATATACCAGGGTAACTTCCATGAGACGATCCCTCCTCAAGGGCAGCGGGAGAGTTAAGTAACAGAAGGGATCAAAGGTCACAGAAACTTTGGAGCATTTGGGACAAACAAGGGTAGACTTGAAAAGACCATGAAAAATATCCACAATGATGGAATCATTCCTCAGCCTATGATTCTCCCATGCCTCTTTTGCCACCTCCTATAAAAATAATTTTAAAAAATATATTAGAGGTTATTTCTTGCAAAGATTTCTACAGCATGGTGAGCACCAGGACTAAAGAAAACCAGGAAAATTGATACTGATAGGTCAATTTCATAGGGAAGGGACTATACCAGTATGTCCAACCTAACTGGGATTTCTTCTCAGTGAAATTAAGGCCTTGCATCAAGTCAAGTTTAATCTAACCATTTTAGCTGAGTTTGATCAGGTATTCCTTGGTGCACACAATGCCAGAAGCATGAATGGAGCTGAGGGGACAGTGACAGGGTCACATCCTGCTTTTCAGGACAACCAGATATGCTCCACTCTCCAGGAGGAACGGAGTGCTGCCTCTTGCTTTGGAAAGGCAATTGCAGTTACAGCTTTCAAGAAAGAAGTCAAGAGGTTTTTCTTCTTGGAAAATGATGGCCATGTTTCATAAAGGAAGTCTAAAAGGAGACAAATTACAATCCCTTTAAGACTTTCACAAGACAACTTAGGAACTCCTTACCAAAGGGCACCTGGCATTTGTCTATTCAGTGCAATCAGAGGCTGCTCTTAGCATGAAACTTTTAGTCTCAAGAAGAAAACTGAACACAAGAAACTTACTGGGCCTCTACCAGGTAAACCTCGTAAGAGAATTACTTTTCTCTATATAGGTAGAGTGCCACAAAGCATGACAAGGTTCTCCTGTGCCAGGGACACTGCTCTGTAGGAAGGATGTTTGTGTGGTCTGTGAGCAGGAAGTGTCCCAGAACCCAACTAAATGCCCTGGGAAGCAGCACCTGTCCTATCCTCAAGTAAAGGGCACCATACCGAATCAGGTCTGCCATTGGCATCCTTCAGCTCCAAGTAGGGCTTCTTCTTCACTCTGTTCAAATCCTCATGCAAGCCATCTAGTAGAAAAGCCAAGAGCTCCTGGGAATCCTGCTGCTGGTATCCTGAAAACTGAGGAGCAAATCGCCCAACCTGTGTCTGGAACACAAAGGCAAGAGTGAGGGGATATAAAACACTCAGGGCATGGCTTTTGCAGAGATCAGCTCCCCTCTACCTTCTGATGGCAGCAGGCCATGGTGAACTGGATGATAATGCAGGGAAACGTGCCAGAACAATTTCCCCAGCTACTTGCAGTATTTCAGCTGAAAGCAGCTCTTCACACTGAAGCAATGAGACCACTACACCAATAAACAGAGTTACAGACAAGGGGATGCGTTTTGCTCTTTACTTTTTAATTTTTTAGATTTGTAACTTGCACACCTTTTCTCACTAACCAAAGTTCACAGCTGGCAATACATATAACCTTGCCTAGTTTTGCAGCAAAGATCATTCTGATCCATCTGTAAACAGCTCTCAGGCTGGCAGGTCATTTACTAAGTCACATTAAAGAGCAGTAGCCAACTCTGAGGAACGACACTACTCACTGGCAAGTTCCTCCCTGTACCCCAAAAAGCATTTATACAAAACAAACACTGGAGCAATTCTGTCCTTACTGCCTTCATAACACCACAATACATTATGCTTTCACTGTTTCTTCTGTCCCAGAGCTGTGCTACAGGAACATAACACACTTACTTTAAACATACGTGGAGCCACGTGAGACTGTCTCCCAGACCACATCTGTTTAATGAGATCTGCATAGGCTTCTGCAATTTCTCCCCTCATCCCCAGTGGGTTGTTCTGATTTATTTCAGCTTCGTATTTATCTTCCAGGAAATAGTCAGTTAGAGGAGGAGTATTACTCAGGCACTGAAAAAGTATTAAGAAAATTAATTTACTGTATAGGACAATAGATACATGTGACAATGAAACAACAAAACCAACTTTCACATCAGGACATATACCAAGTTAACAAAACTGGAAATAGTCAGGAACATGTTCAGTAAAACAAAAGAAAAGAAAAAATTAAGGCAGAAATCTGCATTTCAAAGACTGATATCTAGAAAATTAAAGCATAATGGTGAATACAAGAAAGAAAGTAATTGGTCCTTAACATGACTAGTTTGCATGATAAATTAAGATTGAAGTATGTTTGAATTAAGTCACTTTGACAATGAAAATTTTTAAAGTTGTCTCTTAGCATAGTCCAAGGAAACATAAAGTGGCTTAAGGCTACAATGACAGAACTGAAAATAAAGTCATGTTGAACAAAAAGCAGGGCAGTCCAAGTTTACTGTGGTGTCCTGAATACCAGATGTATAATGCATCACAGTTATTTTAAGACCTGTTCCAGATTTCAAAGCCATCACAGAGTGACTGAAGGCATTTCACAGCACTGGTACCATACCAGAAGTTTGCCCATTCCTTAAATCAAAGTTCATAGAATTTGTCTCATATTTTGTTTGAACTTCTTAGCAAAAAACTACCCCTACCAAGTTTCCGCATTCTTTAAAATTAACAAAATAATCCTAAGAAAATAAGTTTAAAAGTAAAGAAATAATTATTAGCTTTGCATCACTGTTTCAACCTTAACACCTTGCACAATCAACCTGAACCCTTCCTGTGGCTTTTCATGCCCTTAATTTTTCAAGAATCTTTAACACAGGCCCAGAACTGCATGCAGTGACCTGCTCATGTCACTTGTGCAGCCCACACAAGTCAAAACATCCTCCACGTCAGCCCATTTATGGCAGGGGACAGCACTGGGACCTTATGTTACAGTCAGGCATCTGTTTCATACAACTTCCCCTGGCCATTTCAGATGCCACATATTTCAGATTCAGCCCCTAAAACTGTAATATGTTTTACAGTACTAATGTGCTAAATAAGCCAAATTAAATATGAACTGATTTTCTGGTCTGGTTTTTTTTAGGTGTAGTCTCCTCATGGAACACCTTAAAATATTCTTTTCTTTTCACAGATTTTAATCCACAATATCTATGAGACTGATCTTTTATTTAATTCTACTCAGGACTCCTTCTAATTCTTACCTGTAATGCAGAATTCATGAAGCAGGTGTTTCCAAGGTTACTGAGTCCACAGAGTCCAGGTTGTGACAGGGAAGCACTGTCCCTGCAGTTGTAAGAGTTACAGACAAATCCAGAACCTCTGGAAAAAAGACAATACAGTGAACTACACAATGAGTTTGTCGAGTCTCAATGCTACTTAAAAGTCACATCAAATACAAGCCAGAAAACTGTTTACTGAAATTTTCTAACCAGGCCACGTTTTTCTGCTGCTTCATAGGGGCTAATGCTGAATACCAGGAACATGAAGTGTACCTGCTAACTTTGGAAACATTAATCCTTACAAAGTCTATTATTAATTTATGGCTCATAACATGTTCAATTCCTCTCTCTGTAAGTACACAGCACACTATCTTAATGCAGCAAGGATCTGTAAAATACACTTTAAGAAATAATAAGAAAATTATGATCTATACCTGGAAAGGCTTCTACCACAATGGCAGACAGACAAAAGAATATAATCCCTTCCCTCATGCTCTGAGTCACCTCAAAAAACAGGCAATGCTCTGGCAGTTAGTAAGCTCTGGAACATGCACTACTTTTTCAAGTGAGCAAGGAACAGCAGAAGGCAGTGGTTTCAAAAAGCAAAGTTTGATAAACAGGTACACAAGAGTAGTAGAACTCCTCTAGGGCACCATCACACTCCTTTTCTATACAGGCAAGGATGCATGGGATCACTCACATGAAGGGTGACAAAACAACAAGAACATTCCTGCTCTTACCCCCTGCCCAGGTGGGAGCTGTTCAGTCCATAGGAGTTACTGCTATCACCGTTAGTAATGACAGAAGTGGCAGACACTGAGGAATAAGAACTTGCTGATGATTTTGAAGAGGTAGTAAAGTTTCTGCTAGTTGCAGTGCTTGATCTGGGAGAAAGGAAAAAGAAGTAGAAACAGTGCTACTACTTTTTTTATCTGCAGCCCCACCTCCCACAAAACTCCAAGGACTTGCTGAGCTACAGTTAGTTACCCCACACAGAATTTACTGATCTGTTTGATCACACTTCCAAACAATTGTCTGGAACAGAAACATCAGGAAAAAAGTATCAGAAGTAGGAGCAACAATTATTGTTTAAAGGCAAATCTGGGTCCCAGACAGAAATAAGTAGCAATTCAGACAGTGTGAGTGAGAGGGAAGCAAGCTTTAATTTTATGAGTAAACCACCTTGAAATAAGCAAGCAAAAACCCCCAGGTCTTAAGACCACAAAACACTCTACCTGCATTAAAAAGTGACCAGGTCAGTCCTTCCCTACCTGAAACTTAGACCATTTATTCAAACACAACATTAATGAGGAAGAAGATAACCAACAAGGCACTAAAATTCAACAGTGCCCTGTCATAGACAGGTCAAAAAAAACAAAAAAAAAAAAGCAAAACCACAATATAGTACTACATTAATAAGCTTAAATAAACTATTTTGACACTAATTAATTTCTCTATAGTAAGAGTTGACTGGGATTTGGTCTAATCTTTCCATCTTTGCCCAAATAAATACATAAAACTGAAAGCAAAAGGGTGCAGGACACCAACAGCCACACAACAGTGGCTACCACCCCCAAAGTAGAGCAGAGAGCCAGCAGAGGATAGGACCCCCAAGCTTCAGCTTGTCCATTTATTCTTTTTTAATGTGGCACTCATTTTCAAATGATACAAACTAAAAATGCATATTCGTAGTTCAGATGGTACTAAAAAAAATGTGCTGGAAAACCTCTGTGGGGAAAAAACTATACAACAATGAACAAGCCATAATGGCCATGACAAGGCAGAACAGCTGGACAGCCTCAACAGTTTGGAAATATAATAGCAGTAAAATAAACACAGAAGTAAACAAGTTACAACAGGAGCTTCCAGATGAAATTGGAAAAAACCCCAAACACAGTCAAAATCCGAAGCATGTTAAAAAACCTCACCAGCCAGCACAACCAAAAGGTATATTGGAAAGTATCCTAGAAAGAATGAGATCTACCAGAATAACTGAGATAACCATTTCTGGGACAATACACAACCTGTCATTACATGCTGGAGGTGGAACTTCAAGACTACTTGGACACCAAAGTAAGATCAATGGGAGAACAGAAGGTCAAGACTAAACACCAATTATCAGACTCATGCTCATATGTGTGGGTTTCAAGGGTCAAGAATAAAACAATTTAGCTAACATCAGCATGAAAATCCATTAAGAACATATTTTAAAGTTCGAAGTAGTGAATTATCTAGAAGCAAAGGGGAGCAATCTAGAAAATGCTAGACTTGAAAACTGAGCATCTCTGCTTGACATGTTTCATCTCTCAGAGAGAGAACAGAAAAACTCAGAAAATCGTATGAAGAAAATCTATTGGTAAAAAAGGAAAAGGAGGACAACCTCCTAAGGGATTTCAAGATTGCCAATGGAGGCACAGAGACAGTGTTTCAGCAAGAGTCACATGGCAACTGAAGAGATCCAAGTACTTCAACGGCATCCCACACAAACAAAAACCAAAAATTACAAAGGAAGATAAAAAACAGATCAGAAAGCAAAGGTAAGACAAGACACAGAGTGGGGGAAAGTCTATCTACAAAGTCATTCAGGATCTTGAGTGAATTCCTGCAAGAAAACTGGGAAAGTTCATAGAAGTAGCAAAACAACAAGAGAAGCTAACAGTTTTCCATGTGAGGAGATTAAACAAACAGAAATCCAATACCTTTCAGAAGATAAAGAATTCTACATATTCCTACAGTTCACAAGTTACTCATCTATGTGTAACAACTGAAGAAAGGATTTACTATGGACAGCTGCTTCCCCTCATTTCACAAGATGCTCACAAAGGCAGCCATTGATTCCAGGTGAAGGGCACAGAGAGTAGCTAAGAAAAACATTTTTCTCTGCAGGCCTCCCACTTCAAGCCTGGCAAGAGATTGCTAATGACCCCACAGTACTGCAAGCTCTCGAGATGACAGCCTCATTCTCACACAGAGGTGACAACAGAAGACCTGGACACCAAATACTTATCCCGAGTGCCACAAAAAGGGTTTCTGTGGAAGGTGTAGATTTTGACTGGTCAAAGGCATCTACCCCGTCCATTGCCATTTCTCACACTATGTGACTTCTGCTCCCTCAGAAATTGAGGCCCCAAGACCTTGCTTTGAAGTATGAGAATAAAGTTATTTCATCTTTGAAATTTGTGACTTGGAACCCTCCAAAATGTTCTGGCCTACACAGTGGGTTACCACTGAAACACAACTTCATCTTCACAATACTGAAGCACATTGTCCCCATCTGCAGGTAAAGACAGCTGCTTTATGTTTTGCTACAAAACCTGTCAAAAACCCACACAAATGGCAAGTGAGGAGAAATCTGGAGACTTATGGATAGAGAGGGCAAAATCAGATCGCTCTGAATCCATACGGTTGTTACATAAAAAACCTTCTAAGCTAAACAATTTGGAAAAATATTGTAAAAGGCTTTCAAGGGGTTAAAAGACAAAAATACAAAAAGTGTTTCCACTCAGCTGAGGCCACCTTCAGAGCACAGAGTAGAGTCAGCCCTCCTCCTTTCAAAACCAATAATAAAATAATAATTTTGTGACAAAAAGTTTTTGTCAGAGCCAGGTAAACTGGGACTTCCACTTAATTGACAAAGCAGAAGCCCTAATGGATGCTCATTTAGAAAGTTCTTACATGCAAAAGCCTCCATAACTTATGTTACACCCTCAGGGCTCCTCTGCAAGCCTGGCATCTGCTGCAAACTCAAGCACTTCAAAGTCATGGAATAAATAAAGACCTGCACACAAAATATTTAGCCCTGTTGCTGAAGGGGTCCTCTGAAATCACACAGTGTCAGCACACAGTGCCATGAGTAAACAGAGGAGCTGGAAGAGGAAACAACAGGGAAATTCTAGCTCCAACTAAAAGAACCAAAAGGTATTTTAGTGCTGCATATTGCAATGGGATAGAGATAGCTACCAGGCAGATGCTAAATACAACTTCACTCCAGTTTTCAAATACAGTACCTGATAGAAAAGGTGTTATTTTTAAATATCTAACACAATTTCATGTTTGCTTTTGCTAAGATAATTATATCCAAGATAAAAAAAAGTGTGCTAGGGCTGAAATGGAATTCTGCTAGCTCAGGACTTTATTTCAGGAGTCTTGTAAGTAACAATTTAAGAGTACTAAGTTCCACAGTCATTGATATAATCTGCCTTCAGAAACAAAGTATGCCTCTAATTTTGAAATTCCTAGAAAAAGTTTAATCCATCCTCTCTTTTGAAACCTTGTCTAGAAGTAAAAGCAGCTCCAAACTACAGTAAGAAGAAAGTATTTTGTTCTTTAGGGAGCAGCAAACTAACAGCAGTGGCCAAGCATAGGCTGAATATACCACCCAAGGACTGCTGTGAGTCTAAGAGCATTTTTCCTGTAAAATGTCAGCCAGATTGATGGCTAGGGTAACACAAGGACGGCTGCCAAACCTGTGGAAAAGCTATTTCCTCTGGTAGGGGGCCAGTGCCTCTGACAAGCAGCAAATGGTGGGGAAAAATCCTGATGACCCAGAACCCACCCACCCCACGGTTACTTTGCACGCACGCTCTGTGAATAAGAAGGAGATGAACTCCCAACTTTCCACAACCTCTTCTGGCACTTGGGCAGTTCTGCAGGTGCTCACCATTTCTCTATCAACAGCAGAGAGCTCTACATCCTGTTTGGTTTATGTCATCAAAACTCTAAATTCGGGAACAACTCTCTCGTAAGTTTTCAGTATTAAAGTGATGCAGCCCAGAAAAAAACTCCAAAGATTAAGTTCCCCATGTATTTTCTGTAGCTGAGAAATAGAACACTGAAGCAAAAGTTTGCCTGAGACAGGATGAAGCACAAGACAAAGTACAAAAGGACAGATAATCCTCTATGTATCACTTAATACAATTCTTTCAGCCACCATTATCAGCACCAAGTCAAACATTTTCACAAGTTTCATCTTATAATAAGTAAATATTTTTATGTCATTAGAAAATACTAATCTGTATACCAATAACCACTTTCATTTATGTATCATTAGAGGTTAAATCCAAGTCTTGACATACCAGACTAGCTGCTGGCAAAGGACAACCCTGAGGCCTGAGAATGCTACACAGCTCCTTTTTAGCTTTGCTTCATGTGGAAACAAAAGGTTATGACCTGGTCTTGCACAGCTGCCTCTCCCATACTGACTGTCAGCCAGGTACATGCTATCAATGTTTAGTTGCTTTTCACATGATACTCCTACAGAAAGTTCATTGTAATCCCACGGGCACTCTCCTGATTCATTTACACAACGTGATCTCTCAAAGTACTGTTCCAAAATAGGTTTCACTGACCTACCTGATCAATTCTTCAAGTTTAACACTAGTGTATCTTGATTTCAAATGAGATCACTTGGCAGCAAGTTCTGTAAGTTAACTGTATTGTACAGAAAAGCATTTTCTTTATCAATATCAAGTCTGATGGCCCCTGGGATGGAACTGAGTAGGCCATCAGACAGGTAAAGTCATCAAATTCTACTTTCTGTAGCAGGACTTGATACGAGCAGTCGATATGCTTCCTTATCATTGCAAGCAACTTCCATTCTATACCATTCACTCTATACACACAGTATTTCATTAAGCCCTGCAATTACCCACCTCTTCTCTAAATCAGACAGCACTGAGAGAATCTGTGTCATATTTACAGGCTTCTGTAATTGTCTCTTGTTGGGGGGGGTGTTGGTCAGCTATTTCTACACCTTTTTTAAGGGGGAACTACCAGAACCCTGAGCATTCACTACTGGCAGGTTTGGAAATACACTCCAAGATCCTTTCTGTTCTACAACAGCAAAAGACAGATTATTTGTTTCACTGTGCAGTGTGCAGAGGTAGCTTTTTAAGCAGAGTAGTTCAACGTAAATAGCACTTTTGTCTCCTAAGCACTACAGAAACCCTAAGCTATTTAATCCTCATCCAACCTGTTTGAAACAGGCTTTAAAACACACTCTTGCTAAGAAAAGAAACCAGCAGCAGAACTATTGAAGAGTATCTATATTTGAGATTTTCTCTCCCTGAAAATAACCAAAACAAAGCAAGCCACAACAGCCAGCGATAACCAGGCTTTCACAGAGAACATGTGGTCACTAAAGCCTAGCAAACAAGCTGCACAAAATAACAGAAACCTTTAGAACATGCTTGCTTACTTTGCCAGGCAATGCTGTCCAGGCCACGTGCCATCCTCATTTTTCACTTCTATTAAAACAACCTGAAATAGAGTGCAGGTAATAAAGGTAACTGCAAGTCTGTTACACATTTTGCAAAACCATTAGCAAATCCCATTGTCAATGTTTGCTCAAAGTACATAAAGGCAAGTGAAAAAAAATACGTATCAGCAAAAGCACTAAATGAGACCAAAAAAAAAGAGAGAAAAAATTATGCCTCTTACCTGACCCTGATAGAGCCCTGCATCTTGCACTGTGCTATCCAGCTTGCTGAGCTGCTCATAAGTGTTACTCATATACCTGTTCCATAGCCTGGTTTCCTTCTCAGCTGGGATATTAAATAGTTTTCTCATTTCTTTCTCAATGGTAGCTGTTGAGGAGAAAAAAAACCCACCAAAATTCCTAAAACATGAGTACTTTTGAAAAAACACTAAACTCCTTCAGCAAGGAGGTACATCACTCATCCTTCAAGATTCTTCAAGTAGAAAACATACTATGGAAGTTATAATTGTTCATATAGTCTAATATTAAGCCTGAAAGAATGAAATACTTCTGTTTTCAGTCATGTATTAGGCTGTCAAGCCCTCAAATCAATAACATGCAATACACTTTTGAGAACTTTCTGCCCAAAGGCCAACTTCTTTTCATTTGAAAACACAGGTTCAAGTTTTCAGGTACTACTGTCAAGTTGCCCATAAAGATGCTTTTTTCAGTTTAGTGATGTAGATACAGGACAGCTGACATTCAGCATTTTTACATGTGAAAAATACAGCAATGAGAGAGAGAAAAAAGTCAGGTTTACTCCAATCTGGAGATTCTGGAGGGCACAGATTATCTCTTGAGACAGCCTCAGAGCACAGCTTTATCTATGAGAGAAGTACTTACCAACAGTATCTGCCTTGCTGAAGTGGCAGCTGATGACATTGTCGGGATCGCTGCTCTCGCACAGCTTCAGCTCCAGGAGATAAACCTCAACCTTATAGTGCTTCACAAACAGCCCGTACTCCACCACCTGCACACGGGGAACAGAGCAGCACAGAGCTGCAGCACTGGGCAGCCCTCTAAAGCACACGGCTCTGAAAACTGTCAGCCTTTTGGAGTACTGCGAGTCAAGCCACAAACCGAACACTGACTCGCTCCTAGATTCAGTCACCAGCTTGTTTGGGAGGTTTTGTTTGGTTTTTCAAACAGGAAATCCCAGTGCTTTCCTTCCACAGTGCAAAGTTCCAAAGATCCATCATCGCAGTTGAACTGACAGTGTCAGCTAACTACTCATGACAAATATTTGATCACACAAAGCATTCTAGAAAAAAATTATCTTTTGCCTCTAGTCTTTGGCTGAGTTTTATATAAAGAAGGAAATCAAGCTGGAACACTGGAGCAAAATCTCTTCTATCAGAAGAGAGCAAACCAAAGCATTATTTTTCTGCATGGTACACAGAATCTGCCTCATTACTCTCTCCTAGCAAGAACAGAAAAGTACCTCTGAAGTTCTTTTGATGACACTGCTTTACTTCAGAGTACTTTTCAAATCAATTTTGCATTTGAGAGAATATTCCAATAGGTACATTTACCCATGCCACTAGCTTCCAGCATATTTTTATAAAAAGGTTTCCCTAAGACTGGACACCACTCTTCACCTACAGATCATAAAACACATTATGCCAGAAAGAAAAGCACATTTCACAGGCCAGTAATGAGACAACTGCAGTGTAACACAAGGAGTAAGAAGAAAAAGAAAACCTCACACCTCAATTCTCTCCAGAGTTCTTGGCAGCTACAAAGCCTCTGAAATTGAGACCATATTTCATTGAAAAAGCTGGTATAATTTTTAAGAGTAACAGTGTTTGAGAGGCATTTGGACAATGCCCTTAATTTGCTTTAATTAAGTTTAATTTAACTTTCAGTCAGACCTGAATTGGTCAGGTAGTTGTACCAGATGATTAAGTCTCTTCCAAGTGAAATATTCCATTCTATTCATGTGACAACAGACTTGGTATGATCTACACCTAACATTTTACAGAAAAACTACCCAGCTTCAGAAAGAAACAATTAAGACCTACACTTACAGTGACAATTCCACTAAATTATGCCTCCATCTTAGAGGATTTTTGGTTTTAGAAGGTTGTATTAGATATACAAGGTGGTTTAAAGGCAAATAATTAACAAACACATTTGGAAAGATCTTAACTACTTTGCTGTTACAACAGAGAGTAAAGCTCCCTGTTTAAACAGCTTCTTGAGAGGCAGAGTAGACTTCTTTTAAAGAAAGCAAAAAAGCCAAGTCAAAAGTTCTCCATTTCTTTTTCAGAATAAATGTCACTAAAGATGACTTCCTGTTCTCCAGTATTGTGTAGTTAGAAATAAGAGCCATATTCAGAAATGAAAACTCTTTCCAAGAAGTTCCTGATCAGATCATTGTGTCCATTAGGATGGAGGAATGGAGTCTCTAATCACCTGCAGATGTCTTTAAAACAGCATCTGACCAGCTTCCCTGTTCTCTGCCAAAGAACAGGTCATGCCATTGGACAGCAGGCTCAGCAGAACTCAGCTGCTGAGGAAGCACATTAATACACTTTCCAGTGGGACTCTATAGATGACTGTCCAAAAACATGCTTTGAGACTATCAAAAGAAACCTGAACCACAAATAAATCTCATCTAATCCTCCCGTACTTGGCTCTGATCATCAGACACAGAGATGGAAGAAATATCTTTCAAAACTATAAAGATGCCTGAAAATTGCTTCCCAGATCTTACTTTTATGGATATTTTAATGTATGAATTATATTTGATCCATCTTTAGGAAAAGGCTTAAAGTATTCAAGGACCACAAGTTTAAGTGCTTGACTTTTAATGCTGTCTGGGGAATACTGTAACCAGATCCTGCCCACGTTCTACTCAGGTGCAGCACTGCAGCTTCTGTGTCTCACTGACCCACTCTGGATTTTTGTAAGAGGCTGTTACACCCCACAAACCTACTGCTCTGCTATATTTTAGCATCTTCTTAAATATAAAAACCCCCTTTAGTTACCAGGTTAACAACAGAGACTGACAGTTTCATAGTAATTCAAAACTTTAGAAGTTTACTCTTAACTGGACCCAGAATAACTTGGCATGTTAGGTCTGTAAACCAGCACAAGCTCTTAGCTCTACTCCCTTGGTTGTTACAGCATTGAAAGCAGCATCACACACCCCAAGAAAAGAAGGCTCATGCAGTTAAGCCCAAGTGTTTCCCCAATAGCTCCCAAATCTCTTCTCAGCTTCCCAATTTTTCAGAAAAGGGAGTGTGCAATACCATGCCAGGTTTTGTGAAAGCAATTAGGCAGTTCGTGAAGGAAAGCTCCCTCACTTGGAGAGGCACTGGTCAGTAACAGTACCAATTCTCCCTCTCACTGCACACTTCCAATTCCTCGAGAAGTTACATGTTTCTCTAAAATCACATCTCCTTGACATGCTGTAATTATTTTCTCCTCCCCTACTTCTTGCTTCCATGGGAGTTCTGTCTACTCAGCTGAGTGAACCTCAGGTCACCTGGTGATCCTGGGTTCACTCACCAGTCCTGAAGAGGTCAGAATTTCTTACTACATACAATTTCTAGCCCACACTGAATGACAACATTCCAGTGCCACGGATCAGCACGCCCTGATCTTACTTCCCTTCTGGTGCCGCACTTTCCTAGGTCTTGCACACCTTGGAGTAACCCTTACTTACAACATAGTGCTACTTAAATGTAAGTGATGTTAATTCCAAACATTATGTCAACACTTGGTGTAGTGATCAGTCTTTTACTGGACCTCACAGACTGGCACTGCTAAAGTTAGTCATTGCAAAAACCTACGACTAAAATTTAAAAAAAAAAAATCTTTTATCTATGCACGTTTCCAGAAAAAAAAAAAAAACAAACCAACAACTTGCAAATTTCACCTTCCAGAACAGGTTATATACTCAGAATGCATACATGACTGCATTTGTCAAGCAAAAATATGACTTACAGGACAAAACCACATATCCATCTCTTTATAAAGATTTTAGAATCACAGAATTTTGGAAGAGAAAACAAGAATCACCTCAGACTCCAGAGAACGTCCCTAATCCATCTCTACTAAAAGACACATTCTGTCCTGGAAGATCTACAAGTTTGACTAACAACTTACACTTGTCAACAAAGTACCAACTATTCAATGCAATATAAAAGCACTGTACTGGTCCAAAGAATCATAACCAGAACAAGGTTCACGGTTCTTGCCCCAAATAATCCATCGAATCAGAACCCCTGAACATTCAGGCATTTCAGCTGAAATACAGGCAAGTTGCTCTTTCAGACAAGGCAAGAAAGTTATTATCTCCAAAGAGCTACCGAAAATCCTGCCTTACCTGACATCTGGCAAAATAAACTGTCTAAGTTTGATGGAGATCAAAAGCTGAAGCCAGGATGAGCAGAAGTTGATTCAGCCATACTTACTTTCCTCACAATAGGCTGCTGCCCGTCTATGCAGCCATACCACGCTACTAGTTTGTTCCAGGCTTCGGTGGGCACCAACACGTAATCCAGCTCATCAATGAGGTGTTCTTTCAAACTCTGACTTTCTGGATCTAAAAGGGAGACAGACGGCAGAGAGCAGGGCATCAAACAGCACGTTTTCTGCTCCAGACCCACACCCGTACCGCCGGGACACCAAGAAACACCGGCGCTCCCGGGCAGGCAGAGCCCGGCCGGTCCCCGGGCGCGCAGGGCGGTGCGGCCGCGTGCCCGCGGCAGCGCTGGGCTCCGAAAGCGAAAGCAGCGCGGGCAGCTCCGCGGCGAGCCCGAGCGGCGGCCCCGCTGCCCGCGGCA
>VZRO01001737.1:1112797-1139153 GCA_013397915.1 Daphoenositta chrysoptera | reverse complement strand
CGCCCCGAGCCGCCGCCCGCCGCTCCCGAGCGCTGCCCCGCCCGGGCACCGCTCCCCGCCCGCGCCTCCCGGGCTTGGCGGGGCGCGGAGAGTCGGCCCGGGCCGGCTCTGAAGGGCTCGGGGGGGCTTTGATCAGTGAAATGTGCATAGCGGGGTGGTTTCAAAATCCGCGGTTCACAGGGAATTATCGCCGATCCTCGGAAACGCTGTGGAAAAGCAGTAAAGCACAGAATGACCCCAGGAGTTCCAGCCTTCGTAGTGCCACGGCCACCCGCGTCCAGGGGTGGCACAATGTGGCACCAAGGCTGCACCGTCCTCCGAGGACACCACTGCCACCGAGCAGGGGTTTGGGGAGAGAAACACCTTCAGTTTGTCCATCAGGAAGAGGAACGGGAGGGGCACAAGAAAGAGGGGCAACAAATTCCCTTCTTCAGACTCCTATAATTTTTTCACCACTTTGAGGCTGGTAAAGGCTACACACAGGGTTACAGATTGGTGTATCCTCACTAGATAAAGAGAAGGAGGCTCCTTCTTCAACTTCAGGGGTTGCTTTTCCCCATCCCCGACTTCTCCATTTCTTGTCTAACTGCTTCAGTCTCTTTTCAGGAGTGTTACCTCATGCAGTATTGACCGCTCTTTTCCCCACGGATTCAAGGCAGCCCTAAGTGAACTGGGCTGTTTCTTGTGCTCACACCAAGCAAGTGGCCCGGCTGTCCCTCCACAGGTCTTTGTGAACCGCTGCCCTCCCCCAGAGCACCGTGTGAAGAGGCAGGTCGGGGTCTGGCCTTGTGGCCGTGTCCATGGGTTGGACCAGCAGGGACTGTGGAGCATCACAGCCCGGCAGGAACAAAGAGCCTCGGCTCCAGGGCAGCTCCCAGGGGGAAGCAGGGAGCCCCTGCTGAGGCTCCTGCCAGCATCTGCGCCAAGTGAGCTCCATTCACAACAGCCCAAGGTCAGACAGCTGCTTATCAGCCCTGGCCCCCAGCCAAGGCAGCCTGGGCCCCCGCGGGGGGATGCGCTCAGCCCCCCTTGCTGTCTGCTCTCTTTCATGCTTGGGAGCAGGGACTTGTCACGAAATGCCAGCTGTCACTAACAGGCACCACATAACGCTGCCGCTCTGCTGCCCAGGTGACTGCAGCATCTGGGGGGGCTGCTTTGAGCCCCTCTTGGCACCTGCCCCAATGACTGGGAACTGGAATAGTTCCAGTTCCCGGCTGTGGCAAGTTTTGGGGACTTTCCTGATTATCTTGTATCTTTGGGGACCTGCAGTGTGCTGCAGCAGTGATGGCAGGACAAGTGTCCTGAGGGAGATCAGAGCTGGGAAACGGCTGATGAGCAGAGGCACATGATCCATGTTTGCTCTTGAATAAATTGATGGTTACAGTCAACACAGACTCCTCCTCACCCACCCCTGGGCACAGCGAGCCACAGTTCCTGAAGAAGAGGAATTTCCCTTCAGGGTGACCTCTAGGGTGGTCACTGCTGCCACTTTTGACCTCAGACTGGCACCTTCAGTCCTCTGTCTGGTCCCAGGGAATTATTGAGTAGGGGAGTTTACTTCTAGGGCCCTGCCCTTTACAGAGGAGCACAGGTTAGGACTTTCCCTTCCTTGATGAGCGAGTTTTAAGGGCATGGAATGAACTTCCTTGTTGGCTCAGAGCTATGGCCTGTGCCTGGACAGATTCTGTGCAGCCTGCACAGAATCCAGAGAAGTGCCAGAAGCTCCAGGAGGACTAGATGGGTTCAGGTGACCCCTTTTGAGGGGTGTGACAAGCGACAGTTGCCCTACAAGGTCAAAAAATTGCTGTTTAACAACAGTTTAGCAACAGTGGAAAGTAATCACAGAGGCCACAAAACCACACCTTCTGGCCTCCTGCTTACATCATGTCCCCACTCCTGGTACTGAACTCCCTCCCCTGTCCAGGGGGCTGGCACTTGGCTCCTAACTTTTCCTGTGCCTCTTCCACAGCTCCTTGCCTGCCTGGATCACTTTCCATTAGTGCTGAGCTTTCATTTCCCAGGTCAGGTCTGGCCATCTGTGTCCTCAACTCAGTTTCATCCCGAGCAAATGTGGCTTCCAGAGGTGACAGATGTGGCAGGAACCCAGGGAGAGCCAGGCTGCCATCCCTCGAAGGCAGGAAATCTGAGGACTGATAACCGAGGTGATGCTGTAGTTCAGCAAAAGCTTAGAGTCAAACCGGGCTAACAGTCACTGCTGGGATGAGGAACAGCAGCAGATTCACAGCCACAGGCTTTGAGGAACAGCCAACCTGACTCCAAACCCCTGTATGAGCTGTGCTGTAACTGTGGCCATAGCAAACTGCAACCCCACAGCCCTGCAAGACTGAAAACCCCCAGATTTGCTCAACTGCAACACCCCCTCAAAAGAGGGAACTGCAAACGAGCAACTTCACTTGTCAACAGGCCAGCAAATGAAATCCTCCCAGGCAGCTGCAGCTGAGAACTTCCTGCTCTGTTCAACCCAGTGCCCCTGCAGGGGGAGGACAAGCACCCAGGAGAGGAAGGAGGGAAGGGTGGGGTGGGTGACACCACCGGGCTTGTCAGACACTCACTCTGGATGTCTGCAGCTGAAGAGGAAGGACAAGGACCAGAGGTACGGGGCACTCCTACGGCTGGGTCTGTTTCTCCTTTGCTTTGAAAAACAATCAGGAATTGTCCAAAAAAAGAAAAAAAAGTGTCACGGGTGTTTTGTAGGCCATTATGGGATGCGGCCAGGTGCTCAGACATGGATTTTCATCAGCAACTGGACTCCCTCCTGCCCAGCCGAGCACGGCGGCTCTCAGCTCGGCAGCAGCTGCTGTGAATATCACTGTGAGCACGGAGATGCCCACTGCAGTCCTGGCCTTTCCTCCCCGGGAGCAGCACCATCCGCTCTCCAGCGCGGGTGCAGCACAGGGCCCGCACCTGGAGCCCAGCCCGGGCTGCAGGGCCACAGGCACCCCGAGGGAATGCACGGCCACCACCCTGTCCCTGCAGCCTCTGCCGCTGCTCCAGCGCTGCCCCGCTGCTGCAAACGCCGCACGCTCTGCGTCTGCTCCTCCCCTCCTCCTGCACAGCCTCCTCTGCTCCTCCAGTCCCTGCTCGGGACTGACAACTCCAACTCAACCGATGCACTCTCATCTCGCCTGAGTGTCAAAAGCTCCTGGGAAGCTTTGCTGCTCACTGCAGGGGCCAGGTGAGGTCCTGCACCTCTGCTCTGCTGCAGCGTTTGGGAACCACCACGAGCAGCAGATGGGTATCCCTTGCTGGGAAATTAAAATAAGTATTAAAGCACTTGCAACTGCTCAACGAATTCTCTCTGAGCTTTATCAAAAATGGTATTTCTGATTCAGGCTGTCAGACGCTGGGACAAAAACCCAGAGTGAGGAATACAGACACCAGGATACAGGGAGCTTAGAAAACTGCCTTTATTCTATTAGTTCTTGGAAAAATGAAAATACAGAAAGAGTTTAGTTGGCTGCAGAACAGCAAGAAGTTCACAGGTTAGGAGTCTGATCACTACATGGTAACCAAACTTACACAAAAAGTTTCTTTTTTTGTTTTTAAAGTTTTGAAACTGGGTCCAGCAATGAATTTAAGGCAACTGAACAGTTCAGAAGCTTTGAGTGTGAGCAGGCTGTCTTTACTCATCCCTACAGCACGTCATGGAAAAAACTCCTCCTGGGTGTGCAGACCACTCAAATCATTCAAATGGGTCAGACTCTTACAAATGAACAGGGGAAGAGGATCAGCTGCTTTCCATCGGACTTTATTTTCAAATACAGTTTCTTAAAAAACCCAGAACACCTTAACGCAGAGGTTACAAGTAACAGTATTAGGAAATCCAATTATACAAAAAATACTACATCTAAGCTGGGGTAAATAGATTTATTTTTGGTAACATACATTTAAACTGGCACTAATTACACAGTAACTAAAAGGTAACTAACATGAAACCACAGAACCCTCACTTTTCCTTAGCTGAATGGGACTTGGTCATTTCAGAGTGATCACATTTTCAAACTAATGTTTTACACCAAGCCATGAAAATCAGATCTTCCTAAATGTGATAGCACTGAAGCTACGCTCGATTCCATACAGCCATGTAACGGTTGTACTCAATTAGAATAGGACGTTAGTTATAAAGTAGTTACAGACCAATCCTCTGTGTTGACAGCTTTTTCTCTTTCTAGAGAGAAGAAAGAAGATAGAGAATTGTCTTCAATTAGCGCCTGGCATATCCTGTGAGTGCAGAAAAGGTTTGTTAGAGGAATGTTGAGGTTAACCTTGGGTGCACAGATGAATTTGATGCAGATTGTTATAAAAATCATGGTTGGCTTCTAAATACTGGTAGCAAGATGACTCGATTTTTAAATCTCTTAAGTAAATTATAGATAATGAAAAAGGCCAGTAATCATACACTAAGATTAATAAACAGCACTTCAAAATTACTCAAGTGCAGGGTGCTGCTTTGGCCATCTTCCTCTGGCCACGCTTTATAAGAGAAGGCACCCGGACTTTTTCTTGCCACGCCGGGCTTGCAAAGCAGCTCTAGTGGCCATTTCGAACACCTCCCTCACACCGTCTTTGGTCTTTGCCGAACACTCCATGTACCCGAATGCACCAATGCGGTTTGCCATATCCCGGCCTTCCTCGGGCTTGACAGGCTCCTGGAACAGCACAGAAGCAACAGGTGAGAACAGCCCAAACCCACTCTGCTCCTCCCCTTCCCACCCAGCTTCCCAACAAAGGCAAAGCAATTTCTGGATTAAGGGCACATAACGAATTGGTTAGTCAAAAATCCAATGCCAGAGGACACGATCCGTTTTTTGCTATCTCTGAGCTCAAAAGCTGCAAGACCTTTTGAAACTTGAGCAAGTGATTGCTAATTTCTGATTAAACATTTATGCAGTTCTTTGCTACCGTTGCAAAAAAGCCTACGAACAAATCCCCAAATCAATGCCTCAGTCTTTGTATAAAACCCCCAAATATTATGCTACAGGAGCAAAACTTCCGGGACAAAGCAGAGTATCTGCAGTCCCAAACCCAAGCTGGGGGTTTCAGGCTCAATCAGAAAATGAAACCTGGTGACACGCTCAGGAATGAGCAACAGCACCTGTGGTTATTACCTCAGAACACCCACCAATAAAAGTGTTTGCTGTCACATCCTGAACACACCAAACAAAAGACAGCTCCGGAGTGTGTGCACTGATGTGCTGATGTCTCCTAATCAATTGCTCTCTACCTCAGGGATCCATCTCTCCAGCACGGAGAGAAGCTGACTAAGTAACCCACTACAGCCATTTTCATGGCTGAGGTTGCCTTTTTCTAGAACTAAACCCCCAAATATGAGAAGCCCCACTCAGTTAAAGGCAATAGATACTCCCTGGTGTCTGCCATGGGTAAGTGTTGATTACACCACCCACAGAAACTGGCAGCCAGCTGTGGGTGCCTGTTTAATGCTCTGCTACAACCACACTTCTGCCATTTATTGTAAGGCTCTGAAAGGAACTTGCCTGCTTCATTTTGGCCAGCTCTCGTCTTGTGTGCTCGTCATTCCTCAGATCCTTCTTGTTTCCTACCAAGATGATAGGCACGTTGGGGCAGAAATGCTTCACCTCCGGGGTCCACTTCTCTGGGATGTTTTCTGAAAAAAATAAAAGGAGGCATGACTGTATAAAAACCCACTTCTGGGGAGAGTTTTATTTTAAAGCTTTTACATGCTGCCTGAGTTGTTGTAGCTTGATAATCCACACTGATGCCCTTTTCTCTACTCTTCACAAAGAAGTAAATAGACCTGTTCTGGTGTTACCAAAAAAGCCTCTCTGTGGTAATTTGAAGGCTGAAGGACATGTAACATCTTGGTTTCTCTCAGCAGTTATCTGACAAGGGTTAGCATAAGGGACCTCAAAGAACAGCATACAGAATTCTGGAGTAGAAACTTACGGAATATTTTGCTTCAAGAGAAACATTTAATTTATCTCCAGAAGCTAGAGATAGGCACAATACTGAAGCCTAAGTTTTAACCTCACTTGTTCTTATAAAGCAACACAAAACAACCCCTCTCAGCTCTCCCCTTACTGTAGCAGAAATGTGCAACACACTAATTACAGATACACAGAAACAAAGGCTTGGGGTAAGTCATTTCCAATCTGCCATTTCTCCCTACGTGGAGCAAATGAATTTGTTCTCATACACAAGAAACCTGCTCCTCACATCCCTACATGACTTTATTTTTTTAGTGAAAGGAGGATTTGAGGGCTTTTGAAAGCAAAACCTTGACAAATTCTATATAGCAGGAAGTGCTGAACAGCCTAAACCATCTGGCTGTGCTTTCATAAGCTCTTAGACATTTGAGATTCACCAGTGGATGTACCTGCAGGCTGCATATCCCTTTTTTATCTTCATGAAATTCCATTCAACTTTTGAAGAGACATTCACTATTATGTATTATGGCATATTTTCTTGCTTGAAAGAACAACTTAGACAAGGATTTTGAAGCCAGTTTTTGCACTACAGCCAAACCATCAATTCTGCAGCTGCACCTGGAGTGCTCAGGTGTGCTGGCCTCTAGATGCTGCACACCTGAAAGGCAGTTCACTGCTCCCAGGGGCCCTGGCACCCAGATACTGGGGAGCAGGAAGGGAGGAGAGGGAAGAGAATTTTCATAATCTAGGCAAACACAGAGTGCTGCTGCAGCTCTCGTGATGCTCAGCATTGCTGGAGAATTCCTTAGTGTCTGAAAACCACACACTCAAACCAGCACCAATTCTGAAACTAGGAAAGCTCCCAAGGGAATACATATTCTACAGTGCAATTTCCAAGGGGAATATATTGATACAGAGAAGTGGTTCTGACTCAGTTAAGAGACCTACTTACCTAAACTATCAGGACTATCAATTGAAAAACACATAAGTATAACATCAGTATCTGGATAAGAAAGCGGTCTAAGTCGATCGTAGTCTTCCTGTCCTGCTGTATCCCACAAAGCCAACTCAACCTGCAAAATGAAGGTAAGGAGTCAGTCAGATCACCAGGAAAGTTTTGATTCAGAAGCCAGGAACTCAACAGGATTGAATAAAATATTTCAGTCAATACCATTCAAAAGGAGGAGACTACTCGTTCTCCTTTGACAGGAGAACTATTAGGAATCTTACATTCTGTAACTCCAAAAATTAACTTACTGCTGCTTGTGAGTCTTTATGACCACTGTCAATTCTCTAAAATGACATAAAAGCTACCAGCAGAAAAGCAAGACAGAAGAATTGAAGGGAATCAGCTTGAAAGGGCTGGGAAACTCTCTGACAAGCACTCCAGAAAAACCAGTTTTCAGTGAAAGTGGACTAAGTATATGCTTTTCAGGATTATGCATATTTTCAATAGGTTTACAGCTGGAACCTGTATTGACTAAGAAATGTCAAGACACTACTTATTTGTGCACAAATTTAACAAAACTGATTTGTGTGTAAAGCTTCTTGTTACTAAGACACAAGTAAAGTACTTAATGTTCTTGGTATTTCTGCTTTTGCTGGAGGTAGGGGAGAAGACCCCAATAGGATTGTTTAAAAATGTAGAGGGAACAGCCAACATTTAAACCAAAGAACTTTAAAAACTATAACCAAGCTCTTTAGGTATACTCTTGCTTGAGATTCTCTGATGAGTGTGTCTTCACAATGGAGTGGGTTCCTTCTTCTTTAAACTCTTACATTCAAAAATTCCAGGAAAAAAGTCCACAGCAGCTCAGATAAAGACAGATGGGCAGAACTGGAACCCAAACATGAGCTTGCATGTGCAATGCAACTGTTTAAATTGTGAAGAGACAAAGCCTTAAGTTGCACACATACAAAAATAATCTTCTGTGTTTCAATCAGAAATACTCCTCCTCTCAGTCACCTCTGCAGCTGCAAATGTGAATTCTGTGGCAAATGTTCATATTTTTGAAGAGATGTCTGTTGACGGTTCCCTCACATGACACTGGAAGCAGTGCCTAAAAATCACATCTCCTACCATCACCTCTTTGTCTTCATATGACTTCTGGACATTTCTGGTAATGCTTGTCTAGGGAGACAGAGGTAAGTGGTTGCCAAACTGAAGAGGCTTAAGCATGGCTCTCCTACAAACTTCTGTAATCAAATTTTCTGAAGACCAAGAGCTTAGGTAAAATATATCCTCTAGTTACAAAAATAAAATCAGCTGATACTGCTCAAGCTGCTCATGCTATTTTTCTTTAGCTACTGGCTGCATATAGCTGATAGGGCACGACTCCCTGTTCACTCATTCAGATGCAGAGATTCAGGCAGAAGGGAATGAGGAAGTTTGACTTGGTGACAAGAGAGAGAAATGGGTATCATACATATTTCAAACAATAGTCCTTAGAGTCTAAGATACAATATAGAAACTGTAGAACCTGTCACTTGGGGAAAAAACATGTCCTAATATTAGTCTAAAAGTAAATTTTCTTTTACTGATTTACATTATGGGAGAGAAAAGCTCTTTTTAGACTCAAATAGCATGAACTATCATGACTAAATCCACAAATAACTCATCCCTGCAACAGTAGGAAATCAAATTTAACATAGAGTCCAAAACTAGCTCAAAACAGTCTTTTTCTCCAGTCGGGATTGAAAGTGAGCGATTTCAATCCATCAGTCACTGCATCTGAATTAGAATGGACTGAAAAATGTCCTGGCTGTACCTGAGCCAGGGCAAAGGCAATGTCATAGCCAGGGACAAAACAGGGAAGCTGAGCACCATCAGCACCAAAACCTGCCACATGCCTGACCTGCAGTCCCATGGCAGAGTCAGCTCTGTGTGGTTACAGTACCCAAACACACAGGCTGTGGCTGCCTCACAGGGTTTGTAAATAGCTGAGCTTTCCAGCTGCAAAGTTCCTGCTTTGTGTGCTTCTGGGGGATCCTGGAAAGTGACAATTTTGCACATCACCCAGCACTCTGCTGACTGAAGTGCAGAAGGCAACCTACTGAGGGATCAGCTGCCCCTTGGAGCAGGTGTCTGGCATGTCTGGTAAACAAAAGGACTCAAGAGGTCCCACTGATTAAAAACTGACTTTCAAAATATTTAAAACTAAAATGAAATATTTTTATGATTAATTTACTGAAGTACAAACTAAAGATGAAGCTCGGTGAGCTATGGCTGCGCTTGGCTGCTAAAAATTCCTTCAGACAAGCAGGACAGATGATGCTGATGTACACTACAAAAATCAACCCCCTCGATCAACCGGTCTGTCATCTGGTCTCAGAAGGATGCTGCATGTTGCCAGGAGTGGCTATGAAAACAAAACTCTCCAGGAATTAGTCTTTGTTAATTACAACACCAGGTCCCTATCAAAAAAGGGACTCTGTCCCAAAGGCCAGTAGCCCCATGCCCTCAGCATCTTTGCATTGCTGCACCCCCTCCCACCTGCTGCAACATTCTACTCGGACTGACTGCACGGCTTTTAAGCTTGTGTGAGGTTAGAAGCACCTTGTTAAACAGACACTGGACAGCAGCACGTTCTAGCAAGGCCAGTATTTTTTTCCCCAGGAACATACTTAATATTTAAAAATACATTTACAAAATAAGCACTAAGCACGTGTGCTAGCCACATATTAAAGAAGTGTAGAGATTTCCATGCTATTCTGAACAAACACCAGCTCATTCTGGCTCTTAGAGAAGGGTTCACATACCTGCTTTCCATCCACTTCAATATCTGCTACGTAATTTTCAAAGACGGTGGGAACATACACTTCAGGGAACTGGTCTTTGCTAAATACAATCAGCAGACAGGTCTTTCCACAGGCACCATCTCCCACTATAACCAGCTTTTTTCGAATGGCTGCCATAGCTGAAAAACAAAAGGACAACTTGTTAATTCAACTGCCACAGCTTTTAACCGAGATGCTAATAATTAATAAATCCTGAGTCTTCAGTTAATAAAAACTTTTGAATTGATTTTTCACGTCCATTAGAGAGACAGATACCTGGACTTGGGTGAGTCCTTCCCATTCTTTTAAGAAAAAACACTCCCCAGCACTAATCAACACACTGGTGAGCCCACTAGGTGCAAGAGTAATACAAAGGAGAGGACATGGGCCTGGTTTAGCCCAGATTTATTGATCTGTTCTGAAGGCTGAGAGGAACACCCAGAGATAACACGTAAGTGAGCAGCACTGTTCCAGGGCACCCTCTCAGAAGTGTATTCCAGGTAATCATATACAAGATGCTTCAGTTTAAGGGAAGTAACATTTTCTTATCACATTGAGTTGTCTTAACTACAAAGTGTCAGTCAGCTGGACTGAGGAGCAGCGGCTGCCACGTGTCAGAGCACCAACAGAAGGACCTCAAGGCAACCTGTTCCTCAGATTACAACCACCACTCTGCAAAGGATTTTGGCAGGACACATCTCACTCCTCAACCCCTGGGTATCGCTGCTCCCAGGTTAGCAGAGCCTGCTGTCAGCCTGCAGTAAGTAAAGGGGGTACTTAGAAGTGGAGACCCCCGTGGTGCTCCTCACAGATCTCTGCTGTGCAATGTATTGATCTGCATCAGGAGCATACAAATCCATTACCTGCTCATAAGCACTTCTTGCCTCAAAAAGACAGGACAAAAGTTCGAAAAAGGCTTACGGGAAGCCTGGAGTCAGGGTGGGGCCGAAAGAGATGGTTGTTTTGGATCTGGCAAAAGCAAACAAAACCAGCACTATGTATGTGCCTGCTCTCCTTTTCTCCAGGCATTTATTTGTGACCAATGCAGGAACAAGCCAGAGATTTAGGGAGTGACCTGGCTACAAGGGAGTGCAATGAGGGCAGGACCATAAGGACTTTCTTCTCCATAACATAAAGGCACTCCGGGGGAGCCGCTTAGTCATCCCATGAAGCTTCCTGGAAATGGAGCAAACAGCAACACCACCACAATACCTATGACTGCATGACCAAAATACCACAGAGGGAGCACCCTGTGAGTTAATTTTTGCCATGACAAACCCAGAACAAAGTTCTATGAGGATGACCAGGGCTGCTGGTAAGGGGAGAAGGCATTACAGAAGCACAGGAGAGATTTAAAGGACACAGCAAAAACATTTTATCCTTTTCACCTCTTCTCTCACCTCATGAAATTAAGTAAGAAGGTAAAACTACCATCTAAAAGCAAACTTTGGTACTGTTAGGTGGTGAAGAAGCAGTGGATATTAGAGAGATTCTGTACTTCTGCTCCAGGTACAGAGAACGACCATTTCAACCCACCAAGCAGCAAGGGTCAAGGACAGCCTTGTCAGACACCACTGCTCAAGTGATCCAAATCTATCTCTCAAGTCAGTTTCTTTCACCTTGCAAATATATATGTACACAAGTTAAAGTTATTTACCTTACGGACTTGGGGTTATTTTTACGTTTGTGGAAGGTTTTAAATTATCTAAGCCGTATAAAAGTTTTCTTTCCATAGTTTTAGATAGTTTTGAATACTTTCTAGCAATGGTAGTATTTGAATTTCACAAAAATTATCTGTCTTCTGTACCAAGTTAAGATCAACTACTTGTAACTTCTAGTTAATGTCAGTTTTGGCTAATCTGCCCTTCAAGTCCTACAAAACCTCTGAAGTCATCTACTCTTGTGCTCCACAATATATACGATGAGAAAACTTCCCTCAATGTGTACCCTTGCCCTAGTTTGATGTAATATAAGCCCATTACTGTTTATGCTGTTTTTCATGGCCATAAAGAAATGGATTATTCCCTTTCCCCAGTGCAGTTGAGAATACATGCTGTCATTTAGTCTTCTCTTCAGGCAAAACAATGCCAGTTTATTCAAGCCTTCTCTGTAAATCATATTTCCTAGACTTTCCCATTGCTCCCTTCTGGGCAGAGTCCAATTGGCACAAATTTACCAAAGCGTGGAGCCCAAAAGCTGAATCCAGTATTTCTCCTAGGGCTCTGTGAACAGTGCCCAGAGCTGAAGGATTAATTTAATCGATCTTCTGGGATACCCTGCTGCTTAAACACCAATCTGGAATTATGTGTCTTTTTCTTTCTTCCTCCCCTCCCCAGAAGACAACACTGTTGATACAGTCAGCTTTTAGTTCCTGATAACTCACAGCCTTTTCTTCATTCAGATGGCTGTACAGTGAGCAGTTCTCTCTTCACACAGCTGAATATCCACTGCCAGGCTTTTATTTATCATTACACTGACTGATGTTTTATTCTACCTTCAGGTTCTAGCTCTGTCCTCCTGCTTAATCACAGTCTGTCAGATGCAAGTTTAATAGTAACGATTCCCAGATAATTATCTGGGCCATTGATGAAACCGCCCTGGAGACACAGTGGGTGGCTGACAGAATGGGATAATCTGTCTTTCCTTGCTATCCTCCTCCTCCTCCCTTCTGTGCCAGTGGCTGGGACTGGCCCAGCCTTGAGCTACCTGCAATAGCACCCAGGGTAGGTGACCTTTTGGCATCACTTACAGATAACTGTATTTTTCAAAGGATTATCAGATCAACTCTTCCTTTATCTTCCTCTAAATACTTCCGTTACTCAGATTATTTTTTAAGTGTTCCTTGCCAGTTGAATTTTATGCTTTGGCCTTCTACATACTTATGCCTAAGGTCTACAAGGAAACTACAATTGTGTAAAAAAAACCCCAAACCCATCATTTAATGTAGACCTTTCTACAAATCCTTCCCTAAAAAGATTGAAAAATTTATGGATATATATATATATATAAATGATTTCAGGAGCTTTATTTTATCTCCTCAGTATCTTTTTCCTGAGAGAAGCCTATCGTGAAACTGCCTCAATGCTTCCTGAGGTGTGTTGACATCATTTGGACCCAAGATGCCCTTCAGCAGAGTGTGCTCAACCACTTCCTCCCCACTGCTCAGGACCCACCCCATGAGGCTCTCTGCTCAGAGTTCTGTGCAGGACAGTCACCAGGACATACCAAACCTGCTGAACCATCCCTTCCCTCTAGTACACTGAAAATCTAGGAAATTAAAATTCCCTCATCACCAGCTTCTAGAGGATCCTTCTGGACCGTCACAAAACGCCTCAACCACATTATCTTTTTTTTGGTGACCTATGCCATCCTCATATTTTTCACTTTGGTTTCACCTTCTGCAGCATTACCACAGAACAACTCCTTCCAGAACAAGCATGTTGTATAAAATTCAAATCAGGATGCAAAGATCACTGCTTATAATCTCCAATTTTCAGAAGGAGCCCAGATTATAAATGCTGGGTAGATATAGATGCCTCAGGATGTCAGCTCTGATCATGAGATAAGACACCTCCATCCACCTCGGAAGGAAGTCACCAAACATCACAACCACTTCTTTCTGTTTATCATTATCAATGAACCATAGAATGATTTGGGTTGGAAGGAACCTTCAAGATCATATCATTCCAACCCCCTGTCATGGACATGGACACCTTCCACTTGACCAGGTTGCTCAAAGCCTCATCCAACCTTCAATACTTCCCAATTTAGTAATTCCTTGAATTTCCCAATTTAGAGGATTCAGTGTACAGATCAGCATCTTTCAGCTAGTTATTTTTAGCTACAATAAATACATTCCTCTCCAGTGGACAGCTGTAAGGGGTTGTCAGGTCTGGCAAAGACTCAGAAAAGCAACATCTTGGTAGCACAATAGAGAAAAAAATGGATTGTTAGAATGGAGCTACATCTTAGTGGTGCGTGTCACAAGGACAACACTAACAGCATTCACAGCAGTTGGGTCCTTCTGCTGCAATCTGACATGCTCTGGTTTTCTTAATCAAGTATTCTGAAACATGGAAATACATCACATTTGTACCAGCAGTATGTGGGAATTAAAGCACTTTGCTGGCCTAAAGAGTTTCATTTAAGATGCACTTTACACACAATTTAGTATTTGCTGCAGCACAGCTTTTCACCAGTGAGTTCATGTCTATATTTAGAGCTAAAAAACCTCTATGAACTACCTGGGAGGGTATAACAAACAGACCAAATCCAAGCTACTACTACCTGACTGTAACTGAACACAAGTACTACACCATCCATCCTTTTACACAATGCATAGAGCAGGGAGAGTCCAATAAACCCAGAAAGCTGCTGGAACTGCATCACTGATGATGCAAGCAGAACATTGAGCAAGAAATATTTTATCCCAATTAGTGTAGCAGAATGGCTGCAGTGATCTTCTAGGAGAATCTGTGCTGTCTTCTGCATCAAGGCAACAGATCTGCAATTTTTCCTACTCTTAAATGAACCACTCCTCCCACCTTTGAATTTATAGGATTCTCAAAACCAGCTAGTCTGCTAGATTCAAAGTGGAAACTCTCACAACATGACTCAAGTGACTCATTCGAATGGAAGAGATTCAATTATGACATTTCCTCAGCCTAGGCCAGTGTCTTTCACAGGTATTACAGGAGCTTTAGATGTGATTTACTCAATCCCACTAACATCACAGGAGGTTACAACACAAGGAGCTCCTGTTTGCCGAGTTGCCACACTAATATCCTTGTTACAGGAGGCTGCTGTTTCTAAGTGCAGTGACGCTCCAAGGCCCCTGCAGCATAAAGCCCTGCTTGTTAAGGGAATTCACCAAATACTCCACAAGAATTAGAAATGGGGAAAATATTTTTTCCCATGTTTTAAACATACTCTCCCCAAGTATTACTGTTTACTGCAAGGGAATTTGCCTCTTCAGCACACTATTTATTTTTCCAAGGAACAACTTTTCCAGTGCCTCCTCTCCTGCAGGTCCCAAGGCCACACAGCATGAGTGAGGATTGTGGACACACTGTTGACATTCTGAAGTTGGATAGGCTGGCAACAAACATGCCAGGTTTGTGTGTCTCACTCTGGATCTCATCCTGGAGAAAGTAACTTATGGAAGAAACAGCCCTTTACCATCCCATAGGTATCACAACTATATTTAATTTCAATTACCAATTAACTATTAGTAACTTTATGTTGCCTGCTATGCTATATGGGCAGCTCCTTTGCAAAATGCGGAATTTTGTAAAAAAAAAAAAAATTCTGGGTTATTGCATGTCAGCAAGAACTCAGCAGAAGCAGTTCAGCATGCAGCAAGGACGCTGGGGGTGTGGGGGGGAACATCCTTTAAATCCTTTCCCACCTAATTTTGCTGAAGTACTTAAAACCAAAATGTTGGAAGGTAAAGGTTTTGAAATCTTAGAAAGACTGCATTGCTGCTGACTCCTCTACACAGTACTGAAGCAGTTTGCTGCTGAGTGAATTACAGCCTGGCACTCTTCTCACTTGCTTTATTTCCCCTTCATTCAGGCAGCCCTGCCCTGGGCAGCAGGAGGAACAAGAGGCAGGCTGAGGGACCAGAAGAAACCCGGCTCAAGTGTCCCCCACCCTGACCAGTGAGGCCCTGCCCTCTACCTACCACAGGGGAGAACTGACTCTGTCCCAGTCCCTCAACTGCCTCTGCCTCAGTACCTGCATTTACTCTTAAAATATCCTCACTTCTGTTCCAGTCTGAGGGGGAGGAAGAAAGTTTTCCCAAAGACTCCAGGGATGAAGAGAAGATGAGCAGGCTTTTCCCACCGTTTTCTTCTAGCCATCTAGCAAGGTCTGGCATCAAAACTGAGAACTAGCAAAGCAGTTTGGAGTCCAAAGTTGATCAGCCCAGAAGCAAATAGCATTGATTTTAGGGCAGCTGTGTACAGCCAGTGAAGAAAGAGATTGAACCCAGAGCATCTGAGTGGGTGAAGTGGTCCAAAGACTGTGACCAGGGAATGGGGAGGGGTCAGGCAAACAGGCCAGGAGGAGAACAGCAGAAGGATGTAAACGCTCCTCCAGAACAGAATCCAGGATTCCCACACCTCCCAACAGCAGGCAAGCATCTCAACCTCCTCCTCCACTAAAGTCCCAATGGAAAATGTCAGCAACTATACATTCTGTAATCCTTTTTCGCTGCTCACTTCTCATTAGTGAAAGCACATACAAACAATATCAGAAATACTGCAGCTTGCTGCTGAAATCCTAATCCTGCTACCTTAAATCAGCTTCCTTCAGCATATGTAAGCCTATGTGTGCTGTCATGCCATTTTTCCCCACATGACCAACACAGGATGGCCCTGCTCTTCCATAGCAATACTTGTGAAGTAAAAGAAACTGTGACCCCAATTCACCTATTTGAGAAGCTGCAAACTGGGAGGCCAACAGCCTTGGGACTGAAATAAAAGTAAGAAAAAATTAAGGAATAATGAGACTCAATCACATAAAGGAGTCAGATACAACCCATGTTTCTGCTACAGGGTTCCAAAAAGATCCTGGAAGAAGTACGCACCCCAAAACATGCTGCAAGTGACCACTTGTTGTCTGAAGTGATCTGGACAGCCACACTGACAGTAAAGCCAGACACACTGAGTTTAGAGTGATCTGCTGTTCTGACACCATGAACGGCCTGAAATCAAGCATTAGTGGGGTGGAAACTCAGTTCAATTCCAAGCCACCAGAATAAAAACACTGAAAAGATGAATGTGGTCACCTCTAACAAGGGCACAGTCAACACATTTCATTGTAATGACTGAGATTTTCTTAATTTTGTGCAAGTTTGCCTGTGGACACTTGCACTCATAAACCAAAAAGCCACATTATTTAAAGTGTTGCTAACAAGGCCTTTGAGAAATAGCTATATTTATATTTCTTACTGCAGCCAGTACATAAAGCAGTTTGACAGTACTGCAAAATAGACCTATTTCTAACTACAGCACTATGTGGGAGCAGTTGGTGAGGAAAAGCTCTCTGCTGGGGTTTTTTGGGAGGCTTACATATGAAATCTAACACTTGAAAAAAGTTCCAAAGCTGGCAAAGCACAGGGCAGGCTACTGATGTTGCACATTGAATTTAATCCACAGAGAAATGGAAATTTTCTGTTGTAAGACTGAAGTACAATTGAAAAACTGACACAGAAGGTCAGCATAGAATCCAATGGGATTAAACACTGAACACAGGTCCTTTGGGAAGGTCTTTGGACAGGGCAAGCCGTGTGTTCAGCTTTCTGATAACAGTTCATTCAGCCTGTGTCAACCAGGCTCAAGTCTGGCATGTTTTACTAGTTTGAAAAAAGTGCCTTGCAAACAGAGCTGTACATTTCCAGAGCCAGCTTTAAATCAGGAGCAGCGTAGCTGTGTTCACCCCCAGCTAATAAACCTCCCCAGGCCTCAGCTAACTCCACAAATAACCAGCTCAAGCCTCTTTGTACCACATCACCAGAACTGGGAACAGGGTCAGCTTAACTGCATTAGGTCTTAGCAACATTGGTTGCCAGCCCCAGTGAACCCTTAATAACTGATTAATTCTGTACAGTCATTAAGAGTTATCCCATAGTACACAATAGGTGTTTAACAGGCATGGGCATACAGTGCATCTTCGTTAAGGGCACAGAGCGTTGTTCACGCTGTCTCTGCAGAGGCTGTGATGGGGCAGGAGATTCCTCATGCAGGCTAAAGCCTGCCAGTGCAATGTTTTGGAGGAAACCCGAATCAGCTGTCAGCACTAGATCCGTGTTGAGTGTCATGCGGACACAGTACGTCTAATCCGAGATATCATGTGAAGTCTCAAAGTAGGATTCATCCTATCAAGTTACAGCCTTTGCCCTTGCCTTCCTCTTCAGGAAAAATCCTGTATGACAACACTAAATTCATCTTCCTCTCAGAGAAGAAAATTGTTTTGGATTCTAATAAATTTGCTTGATTTTCAACCACCACAGGAAAGAGAAAAACACTTTGCTTTGCTCTCCTTCTCTGTACAGAGCACCTGCCTGTGCTTTACAGGAATGATGCCACAGCACTGAGCACAAGTGCTCCCAGGAACACACAAACTATCTTTTGTTAAAACTCCCAAACCATGACCTGTGTAACCCTCTACACCCAGCACTGTGTCCCACAAGCAGCTCCAACATGGACACTGACCACTGGACCAACTTGTTCCTGCACCTAAACTTACACCTAGAGACTCACAGACCATCTGTTACTACAGGTCTCCACACATGGAAATAGGTACATTGACTTAGGAGTTGGGTCTCTCCACCTTAGTGCCTGGCGTTCCAGATAAGCTCAGGACTGGATTCTTGTGTTAAAGGAGAGGAGGAAAAATGAACAAGAAGCTTCCCCCTGCATGCTCGCCAGCCTTCAGCTCAGGAGCTCCTTGGGTCAGATGTGGTTCCCGTGAATTTGGAAACCTCAAACAGATTTCTCCTCCATGAGCTTGTCCAGACTCCCTTTGAACCCATGTAAACTTCCAGCACACACAACATCCTGTTGGAGGGAGTTCCCACAACTTAATTACACATTGTGTAAAGCCACTTCCTTCAAATTCAAGATTGTCCCTATTAGTTTCTTTTACCGCCTCCTAACTCCGAAATGGAAAGGGAGTGAACAATTTGCCTCCACTCACCCTCTTCCTGCTGCTCACATAACAGCCTTTCCAGACTGAAGCATCCTAACATAGAGCTGGTTGGGGTGTTTTTTAATTACCTTTACACCTTTGACAATAGCGACTGTCTGTTCCTAGCATAAGGAGTAACAAAGTGGTAGAGGTGTCACGGCGAAGTGCGTTGGGCAGCAGGGCCCTTGAGAGCCCAGCAGCGCAGCACTGTGTTCCTTCCCGTCCCACATTGTCCGTCACATCTCCAAACGCCCCAGGGCTGCTGCACCACAACTCCGGCAGCAGGAGCCTTAAATCCATTCACACAGTATCAGAGAACCACACCCTGAGCTGCTGTTTCAAGTGCAAACAAGCCACAGCTTGGTCATTCCCCAGTAGGTTTCACCCCGTGCATTAACTCAAGTGCGGAGCATCTTGACTTTAAAATAGCAGTAACAGAAAATCCCATGCCATGCTCCTCACTCCAGCAGTCAGTTACATTTTCTGCATTATGATGAGGTTTTTCTTGTCACTTCCTCAGCCTCTGCAAATTTCCCATTACTGGCATTTTGCATTTCTTCCATGTGACCACTAAGAAACACAGCCCAAGAGTCCAACTCCTTCATGTTCTCACTGCACACAGACTCACTTGAGCCTCCACTTGCCTTTTACAGCTGCCCTCTTTCTACTAAATTTAATATGAACCATATTGATTTTGCTCTGGCTTAGTTTCTCACTGAAAATGACAAGCAATTACTGTCAAGTGCTAACTGAAGGCTAAGATGAACATTTGCACTTAAGAACCAAACTAAAATAATTAACACCACTTGTTTCTATTTCCCCCAGTCCAGGCTGAGTGACATTGCCTTAATTCTTTCCTGAACGCTTTGTTACTTATTCCATTATTGTACCTGGGATTGATGTCTTAGTCTGATGGGATTATAATCATTAAGACTGTCCTACTTCTCTTTATTATTACTGCATATTAGCATTCTTTCAAACTCAAACTGCTGCAGTATGTAAAGAGCTTTCTGGAAAAAAAAATTACATAAACCCCTTCCATTTTCAGGCCAAATATCTTCAGAACTAAGGTATATATTAAAACAGAGATGTCAGTTACCAAGTCTGGTCAGATGAGGTGTGCAATCATTCAATCTTTTTTTTTAACATAATGAGATAATCAAAATACCTGATTACACAGAAGTTCCTTGTGTATTGATAAGTAACTGCCAAAAGATAGGCAATCAGGCAGAAGGAAATGCTCAGTGCTCTCAGAAAAACACCCGTGGAACCTGCACAGCTCAGAATTCATAAATGACCTGAAAAAGCGAAAAAAATCGCTATACAACAAAATTTACTGACGATGTCAAGATGTAGAGGTAATAAAGGCAAGGGCTAACGGTGATGGATTTCAGAACTTTAACAGGTTTTGTGCCTTGGCAATAAAATTTGAAAGAGAGAAATGTGAAGTGATATGCAACATAAAAACCAGATTCAACTTCCTATATGAAATGAGGGACTGGGAGTTGATCACTGCCACTCAAGGACAGTATTTAAAGGTTATATAGTTAATTCCTTTAAAATACAAGCTCAATACTCCTAAGGGCTACAATTTTAAAGCTTCAAGTATTAAGAACTAGGAGAAAGGGAACAAACCAGAAACCATTAAGATGATGTCGGAATCCAACGCATGACTGCATCTTCTGATGTGTGCAGCTGTGATCCTCCCCATGTCAAAAGGCTATAAATGAACTGGAAATGACTCAGAGCAGGGCACACGGATGATTAAACTACACAACAGTGACCATATGAGGAACAACTACAGCAGAACTGGAAAAAGGACAGTCTGGAAGAGACGCAACCACAGAAGAAAATAACTGGGTGCTTCTCTCAGACCCTAAGGAGAGGTGAGCAAAGCCAGGGCCTGAAACAAGGACAAGGGTACAGGGGATGAGCCAGTTTGAGAGCAAAGGCAGGCAGGCCTCCCAGCAGGACACATGGCAAGGCCTCACCACATTTCAACTTTTTAGATCCATAATTTCAAAGTCATTTGAGCTCCTTTTTTCCTCCCAGTTCATTTCCATGATTTTGAGCCTCTGTTTTCTATTTTCTATGTTCAGTTACTACTTTTCTCTTATTTCATCTGTAGGGCTTTCTTGCACTTTTTTTTAAGCGTGAACAAAACAGATGCCTTCATTTCTTTCCCAAGCCAGGTTAATTAATTCATATTCAACACTTGGTAGGAGAAAAATACTGCAAAAGAAGGTTCCTGAAAGATCTTTTTAACACATGTTCAAGTCAAAATTTTTAAAAACTAAAAAACTAAAAGCTAAACCAGCAATATGTGTGAGCAAAACTCTGTCTTAACATTGTCAATGTGCATCCTGTTTCGTTAACACCAAACTTAGCAGGGTGCTCCTGATCCTGCAAAATTTGCCCCTATGCTGTTCACCTCTCTATTGCTATATAATTAGTAAATGAACACCATTTCAGAACCCAGGGAAGAAGACTAATTTGAGCATTTCTCCCTTGTCTTCCTGTACCATGACAAGTCCCACTCCAAGGCTGAAGGCAAAGTTTGGATTTAGGGGACAGAAAGCAGGATTTTGTCCTCAGAATCTGTGGCTGCCACTGCTGTCCTCACCCTTCATGGAACATGCTTGCTCGTTGGCCCCACTGACTACATCTTTGCTATCTGTAGGCACAACGACTTACGAGAGCACTTCTCTTATGCAATACCAAGTCCCAAGATTACTTGGCACAAAATGAGATTAGGGCTTAATATTGAGGTAATTATAGTAGATCTTTGGATTTCCATGCGTGTGTAATCTGCAAAACGCTTTGCATTTGGGCCAGATTTTTCTTGGTGTCCTCTCTTCCCAAACACCTCCTGCATGTCAGATGGGATGTGGGGCACCTCACACTGAGCAAGACAGGCTTCTGCTTGGGCGAGGTGCCTCTGTCTTCAGGCACTGGCAGTAAAGCACATATGGACAAGAAAAACTAACACTAACTTTTCCAGACAACCATCTTCTTGTACCCACAACTGACATTCCACTGTGTTCCTTTCTCCTCTTCTCCCACCACAAGACATCTGTTGAAACTGCACTGGTTCAGATTAAACACACAGCAAGCCCAACACTGCCTGACACATGCAGGTATCTCAGAGTAAAAAAAGGAGGAAATGCATTGACACCTCTGCAAGTGTATTTTTTCAGTTGCCAGCTTGGGGGTAATAATTTTTTTTTTAATTCTTTGTGCCCAACAGCCCATTTGACAGTGTTTTCTCCTGAGATTTCATCTGTTTGGTTCTGAAGCCATGTAAATTGTTGTCACTCAAAGCACTCTGTGGCGCTGCATTCTGTGGTCTCCGTGCAGACTGAGGGAGAGGCATCACCAGTTTTGATCTAGACCAGACTGTGCTTGGTCATGTCTTTGCCAAGCTGAAGAGTTCAAATCTTTCTAAGCACCCCTTGTATGGAATCCATTCCTTATCTCTGATCACTCTTTTCAGCCTCATCGTTGCTTTTCCAGTTGCAGTGTATCTCAAAGCATATCGTTCTGTGTGCCAACCCACTGTAATCAGTGTGCTGAGGACTAAGAGCCATGATGCTAGCGCCTGTTTTCCTTTTTTTATTCCTTTCCCAAAGCCCCTCATACAAACTGATATGATCACTGTTGAACACTAAACTTCCATTTTCACAGAATTATGGCAAGCACTTCCTTTTAAGTGGCAATAATTAACTCTCACCCCATCAGTGCATAAACAAAGATTACCCCCCTGCTTTGTATTTATCTGGAACAAATTTCATTTGGCATTTTGCTGCCTGCAATTCAGTCTCAGAAGGACAAGCTGCAATTCTTCCTAATCAGCTCTTGTCTTTTCTTCCCTTCCTCCTTAACACCTTTCTCACCAGATCATTTACGAATATGCTGAACAATAGAGGTGTAACACAGATCCCTCTTCTTCTCTTGTCCCAAACTTCCCTTCTCTGTGCTCCTCAAGTCATTCAAAACCTCCAGTTGATATGAGCTGCACCATTTCCTTTGCAAAAGCCACACTGGCTTTCTGCTACTCTAAGTTGTTAGTCCATCTGGTTAGCTTTTTTTTTTCTCTTTCATTTTTTAAAAAGGCACTGAACTGTGATATCCTGCTGAACTATCTTTAAGAACTGCTACCATGTAAACCCTCTTCTATCTCTCTAGCTTCAAGGTATTGGGAAGTTACACAGCGTAATTAGTAATTCGGTCATTTCAGGCCCGAATTTCCTTTGGAACCCCTGGGCAAGCACCATCTGGTCTTGGCATCTTGTAACTGTATTTATCACTTTACTCTATAAAGTACTTTGCTGACAATTCAAGCAGAGACAGATCTTCCAATGAGTCCTGTTCTGCATAAAGAGAATAGCTGTCACAGGGAACCTCTTCGGACTCTGGACTCCTCCACTGGAAACAGGAATGCACATAAGTCATCTAACTTTCTACTCATGGCTTCATCATCAAATATTTCTTTCACTTCTTCATCTATTGGCCCTCCAAACTCCAGCACCTTTCTTGTTTCTGATGAACTCAGAATTTTTCTTTTTTTTTTTTGCCATTAGTATGATGTTTCTCAGAGTCTCTCTGGCAGGTCCTTGTATTTTTCATTTGACTTGCCAGAGTTCACATTCTTATTTACTTTTCTGATCAACTTCATGATTTAAACTTTCTGAAAGGCTATATTCTTATTTCTAATACTTTCTTTATCCCAAACTGCATGCTCATTCTCATCTGTCAACATTCCACAGTATAATTTAAAATCCTCCCAACAACACTTTCAATTTCAAGCACTGAAGCCCAGTTCTGCTGTGGTTTACATGGAACCCAGCCTTTTCAAACAGCTCTTGGACTGAGGTTCAAAAAATGAGCCAATTCACTTGGTCAGCACCCAGTCAAGATCCCACTGTGAGACGGCCTTCTCACTTCCCTCAATTTCAACAGAGCAGATGGGAGGTGAAGAATAAAGAGCCTTCAGGTGTAAAATATAAGAAAAATGAAATGCTAGCAAAGAATGCAAACAGAGATAACTGGTACTTGGACAGCTGCTGGTTCTTTCAAACCACTGACACATACGAAGACAACCTTCCTTAAAACTGTGGAGATGAGGAGGAATCCCTTTGTACACATCCACACTAGTGACCTGCTCCAAATGTGACAGTTCAGGCCAGGTGAGACAGAACTATTTATGGTTGCAAAGCACTGCTAATTAACTGAGCAAAGAGACTGAATTGAGCCCTGTTTCTGATTAAAAAAACAACAATAAAAAAGCAAGCAGAAAACCCACAACTGTCAGAGCCTGAGGAAAGCAAAACCTCATATTTGGTGTACTGCCCAGTTTTACTGGGTATACTTGTGACTCTCCATCTGTTCCTTTTACAAGGGACCTGGGTCATAAATGGTGGTCAGAGAAAGACAGCAAACCTTCTTCTGATTAGTTTAATTAGATGATTCACTTAGGAAGGACTGGCTGTTAGTTGTGTGGATGGCAAATATCTTAATTAAAAGGTGGTCTACAGATATCTTCAACTTTTATAGTTTCAATGAAATGAAAATATGGTGATAGGAAAAGGCCAGAAGAGAGGATGGACGATGGACAGGGCAGTGTCACTCTACCAACTACAATTAGCTTTTGGTACTTTATTCAGTTCAGAATGAGTGGTAACAGAGATCCCATCAAAACCAGAGGGCACCCAGACACCAAACAGCAGTGTAAAAGTAGCAGTAACTTAACCAGTGTACCACAGACAGTATTTTGGGATATTTTTGCTTATTTTTGAGAATAACTGAAAAGTAAAAAGCAACTACCTCTTTCTATTTAGCTACCCACTATTTATAGCAGGAGAGGAATTACACCAGAAGACAAGGAGCAGAGGATTTTCATCATGCATTCAGGTGTGTGCAGGTGCATAGCTGTACCCTGGGAATGAAGGTCAGCTGTCATTTGGTGCATTTATTTTGCACTGCACTGTTCTGTATTACAGAGTTTCACCCTTATTAGGTGTTTTACTAGGACAAGCTCATCATGGATTAATTTAATATTTCAAGGGCACACTGGCTGTACTTTATCAACATGCTAACTTCCTCAAACTCACCCATTATACTTCTCCACATTAGTTCAAACTGCATTTAAAGACACATTGTGAGGCAACACAGCAGAACATCAGATTCATGAGATTTAGTATTAAAAGTAAAAGATGGTGTCTGAGTGGAGGCGTGGAAAGAACCTGATGATACCACAGCAGTAGGGAACAAAATATTAGAGAAACTGAGAAGGTACAATTGGCTAATGAAAAGGCAGCCAAGGTCAGAAATGTCTAGGGCAGAGCACTGACATGGTGTGAAGAAGAGCCCACATGATTCTGGGCAATGTAAATACATTGAGAAAAAAAAGATTAAGTATAAAAACCACAAAAACCAAGAGTTACTATCAGAAAAATGAGGAAAGATGATGATACTTTCAAGACCCCTCCAAAACATTTTCATTTGGAATTTGCTTATCTGAAGAGCCATCAGCAGTCCTACATCCTGGTGGCGGTAAAGATCATTTAGGATGTTTTTACTGTCAATTCCTGGCTCAGAGAACTCCCCGCCTCTGGCGCTCGGCTGCTGTGGCACTGGGCCAGAGCGTGAGCTTGGTGAACGAGGAGGGATAACATGGGAGCTGCTCAGCTGAGCTCTGCTCTGACTGAATTTATTTTGCCCCTTGTGTGAAGGTGCATTCATGTCTTGAAAAATTATTTCAAAAAAACCCCGTGTATTCTAGCGTTAAATGATATAAATCACCCATTCAAATTAATTTATGTCAAACATTTCCGCTGAATATGCTGTTAAACATTCCAGTGAACTAATTAAAGTGAAATAAGGCTAATGTTTTTCTTTTTTTAAACATGCAGCCTCGGTCCAAATCAGTGCCAGAATTAGACTCTGTATATTTGAACCAGAAATGCCACTGCTGTGTGGCAGAAGACCTGGGTAAGGCCAGAACACGGCAGGCAGGAGGAAGGCACACATGTATCCAGAAGAGCCTTCAACAGAAAGCAAATATTTCCACAATCTTTTCAGGGAGGGAAAGACTTCATATTTCCATACTGGGAAAAAATCCCCAAATAAAGCCATGAGAGAATCTAATATTTTGGGTCACAAACAACATTTAGGGCACTTAAAATTAACTTTTGAGATAAAAAGATGAATTGAAGTTTGCTTCTAGAAGTTCACCATTTCAAAGACACACAGATGGCAGAATTGACACTTAGGCTAAGCTTTGGGGGAAAAAAAAAGCAACAACAAACTTAACATTCCCTAGGGAGGTCTTAGGGTTTAATTTTCACCAAATTCTGTATCACACAGAGAAAGGGTGAGTGGGAATCACTGCTCACGAAGGCTTCCCTGCAGCAAACAGGTGAACTGTACCAGGAGAGGAACAAAAGCTGGATATGAGGCAGCAACTAAAAACAAACAAACCCCCGTTCCAGACACGTCTTAAAGGGATACCAAAGTAGTTGTGGTATCATTTGACTGGGAACAATACTTCATCCTGAGTGTCTGTAATAACTAACTCTGCAAACCTCTGGGAGAAGTTTTTGGGTCTTATTTTTAAAACCCAAACACAACTGAAGTAGTCTGGAGGTTCCCCTCGCCCTCGAAGGAACGGCCTTCCTGGCAGGAAAGGTTTATGCAGGGTGTAGTTTAGCACCGGGCAGTTCTCAGCCCAGGTACGGCCGTCGTGGCACACGGCGGTGTCAAACCACCCCCGGCGTTTCCCCGGCCTGCTCCACCAAAAAAACACCGCCCAAACTTTCCAGTTTCGCTCCAAAGGCCGATTCCCACCCCAAGCTGAAACTTCAGCGGCGCACAGACTGCTGGCAGCCCCTCCGCAGGCGGGCGGCGCGGCCCCGGGTGCGGCGGGGCCCGGGGCGACCCCCGGTGCGCCCCCGGCGCGGGCG
>VZRO01001737.1:1099262-1112085 GCA_013397915.1 Daphoenositta chrysoptera | reverse complement strand
GACATTGAGGGGCTGGAGCATGTCCAGAGAAGGGCAATAGAGCTGGTGGAGGGTCTGGAGTACAAATCCTGTGAGGAGCAACTGGGGGAGCTGAAGGTGTTTAGCCTGGAGAAAAGGAGGCTCAGGGGTGACCTTGCCCCTCTGCACAACTCCTGACAGAAAGTTGTAGCCAGGTGGGAATTGGCCTCTTCTGCCTGGTGACTAGTGACAGGATGAGAGGATGTAGCCTTAAACTGCACCATGGGAGGTTTATGTTGGATATTGCAAGAATTTTTTCACAGAAAGGGTGGTTAGCCATTGGAATGGGCTGTGCAGGGAGATGTGGAGTCACTGTCCCTGGAGGTGTTTAAGGACAGGCTGGCTGTGGCACTCAGTGCCCCGGTCTGCTTGACATCGGGGAGTTTGGTCATAGGTTGGATTTGATGATCTCAGGTCTTTTACAATGTAATTGATTCTGTTAAAGGTGGGTGGGGATGGTGGAATTAAGGTGCCCTGTTTGTGGGCCTGTTTATTCCAGTGGAGCAGATGAGCTCTGTTGCTAGCAGGCACTGAGCAGAGCTATGGGAGCTGGAGGAAGCTGAGGGGCTCGCAGGCAGCACAGGGCAGGGGCTGGAAGGGTTGGACTCACTGACAGCATCTCCTGAGCATTTCTGTGGTGAGCTTAAAGGCAAAGATTGCCCTCATCCCAGGATGCAGAGCCCTGTGGCTGATGCAGTGTACCTTGGAGGAAGGGTACTACTCCATCATTGTTTCCTTCCTTGCCCTCCTGAGAAGGTTCAACAGGTGGAACTGGCCTTGGGGGGCCCAGAGGGGCATCACTGCCAAGGGAATGTGTGTATGGAGAGGGCTGATGGCAAACAGCCCGTGCTGTCTCTCACAGTTCCCTTGTGAACATGCACAGCAGCCTTAAGCTGGCATTTGGGGATGGCCTGTTTTACCTGGGCACTTCAAGAGAAACTGCTGCTGTGCCAGTTCTGGTGCAAGATCTTAAGTGTTTCTCCCCATCCCCATTCCCTCATTTGACAACATTTGCATTGCCAGCTAACTTTAGCCTGACCTTTTTATGGACTACTCTGGTGCCAGTGGAGGGAAGGTGCTGCTTAGCCCCTCTCAGTAAGCAGGTCCCTGGGAATGGCTTCCTCTGAAAAGCATTGCAAAGAAGGTGACTTAATCAAGCAGACATTTGATTCTAACTGGTAAATGGTTTTTACAGCTTGGTACCAGTTCTTAATGGATGACTGACAGTGTGCACAGCCAGAGGCCCATGATAGTTTGTTCTGTGGCTGACCAGTACACATCCACCTCTGATGCTGAGACAGAAATTCATTTGCCTGAAGTCCATAGGGAAATTACCTGTGGTTTGGACACCGGCTTGGTGGGGCTTGAACCAGAAATCAGCTATTTCTAGGCCATAGGTTCTTTTCATAATTGTCTTTTATTACTGTTTGATAGAGATCCTTGTGGCCTACTACTTTTTTTTTCATGATCCATTGGGAAATTTGGCCTTTGTTTACAAAACACTGTCAGGTGTTTTGATCACAGTGTGTGTGTGCTTCCTTTTCCTAGCAGTAGCTCCTTGCCCAAGGGAGAGCACTCACTGAATTTGGATGGGTCTGTGGCCCCAGGTCCTGCTCTCTCAGGTGGGCACCGTTTGGGCATGATGTTAATGAAAGTACTTCAGGAGCTGATTTCTCCCAGTTTGGTGGATAAGTAGCTTTTAAGGGATTCAAACTGATTTTAATCAAGGTAGCAAACAAGCTCTACTGCCAGCAATGAGGATCCTCAGTCTGACTCTCTCTGTAAACCACACCTTCTGTAAGTGTCTGTAGTGTGAACTGTCTGTAGTGTGAACTTGCCATCTTCTCTTGTCTCGTGTGTTATTGTTCAAAAGTCTTCATCCTGACTTTCGTGATGGCCAGGACCCCAGTAGGTTTTTTGCTTCAAGGGTGAGAAGGTGCTGCAGAAATGCAGCTCTTCTCACATGACATGTGGAGACTTCGTTTATGAGTTAGAGCAATGTATTCAGAAGCAATTAATTTGGTCATAAACATGAGTCACTCCCTCCCCCCCTCAATTTTTTTTTTTTTTTTTTGCCAAGATACAGGGAAAAAATGGTTTTTTAACTGAGTGCCATGAACAGCTAAAACAGCCTTGAATATCTTTTGCAGATATTTTTATTGCAGAGATACTTTTGCAATCAATTCCACTTAAGTCAGACAGTCTTTCAAGTGTGTTTACAGCTACCAGAAAAAAACCCAAGAACTGAGAAGAAATAATAGGAAGCAGTAGCTGATAATTTTTTTTTCCCTTAGGGAATGTACCATGGATTATATTTTTGGTCAAGCTGTACGTTTGCCTGAAGAGTGAATGTTTCTGTGCCAGAAAACTGAGAGCTTTCTTCAAACACCACAGCATTGACATGATTTAGTAAGAGTCCTTCCATAGCTTACCCATTAGTTAATTGCATTACAATTTGCTTTTAAAAATCTTTTCAGGAACTTGGAATAGTATCTAGAAATGTTTGCCAACCAAACATGATGGTATGTCAGTGTTGTCTTTGTTCTAGAGCTATAAGCTGAGCAGTGTAAAACATCTGTCTACCACAATAAAAAGGTGGGTTTGTGTCTGCTGTTTAAAAAAAAAACAAACCGAAACCAAAACCAGCCCAAAAATCCCCAGCAACTTACCTTTCCCAGCTAATCTGGATATCCAGCTCCTAATGTCAAGAACTTTCACCTGAACCCAGGCAGCTCAGATTCATAAAGGATGAAAATTAGCAGGTCAAGCCAAACATGCAAAGTGTCTTTCCTGTTTCCTCATAAGTGGCCTAATTAAGCAAATGGGAGCTCTCCCAATGGTGCCAATATAAAAAAAATGTAAAACCAGGAGAGTCCAAACCAAAAGGAGATCTATTTCTTCCATGCAGGACATCAGTCTTCCTCCCTGCCTAGTCTACACCACATTTAGGCCAAGTGCAGGCCTTGATGAAGTTAGTTTTTGATCTGCCTCACAGATAAAGAATCCTGAAGGGCAACTCACCTGTCTGAAGTCCTAAAGGAAGTGGCCACCTTGAAAGCCAGTCCTTTAGCCTCCTCCTTCCCTCTTGCTGTAGCAATTAACTCACTTGTGTTTGTCCATGGCTGGTAGTTTGCAGCTGGGCCCACGGGTGCTTTGACGTGCTGCTGTCATGGCAGCCCTGACGAAAGGGAGAATTCCTGTGCTCTGGACAGGGTTTTCACAGAAGAGAGAACTGCCTGTTCACACAGACAGGGGAATCCAACGCCTGTGATATGCAGAGGGGGAGCAGAAGCTCCAAAAATTTGCTGGGCTCTAATCTAACACAGGCTCTCGGCTGTGGTTGGAGAAAGGACACAGAAGCCCCAGATCAGTGCAGCTGAAGTGTCTGACACAGGCATGGGTTTGTGTGGGGCACAGGCACCTCCAAGGTGGCACTGGTCAGGCTTTCCTATTGCAGGACTGCAGGAGGAGAAAGCAGCTCTGTACTCCTGCTGAGAGAACCTCTGGTGTGGGAAGCCTCGAGGCTCAGGGGAACACTGATCTTCTTCTGAGAGCTCTGGGTCTCCAAGCTTATCCTCTGCCTCCATGGGTGCAGCAAGCATTAAAGTCCTACAGCAAAGCCCTCAGAAAACTCTGTGGTCTGTGTTCCCTGTCCAGGTGTGGGTTCCCTTCTGGTCTCCTGAGGTGAAGGTGATTTACTGCCTGAACTGGGAGTTTACCTTGCATCCTTACCTGGGAGTGTGTGTGCAGTGTCTGTACCTCTCAGAGAGCCTGGCTGGCTCTTGGGCACCACAGCTCCAGACTGCAGTGACTCGCTCATCCCTTAATCCTGGTGTGACCCACCTTCCTGTCTTCCACAAATAGGGCACAAGCAGCTCCTCCCGCAGTTCTGAAAACCTTTCCTATATTTCACTATCATCTTGTTGCAAGTCATTTATTTTTCTACACAATTCTTTCAGCTTGTGTCTCAGTTGAAAGCGGAATTATTTAGTTTCACACCAACACAGCAGCTTTGCTTTAAGCTTGTATATGCCATTTTGCTGACTTTAAATGAGCAGTAGCTGCTGTGGCAAGAAAATGCAATGGTAGTAAGTTTACTTTGTGGTATGTTCAGAGAGACCTAATTGAATTTAAAATCCTATCAGAAAAATTTAGTTTGGCTAAGAGCAAGACCAGTGAAGTTCAGTTTATGGTCAAAACCAAAATTATTCCAGAACTTTGAGTTTGTAAATGGAGCAGAACAGAGAAAATTCAGAGATGTTTAGTTGGATCCAGCAATAACTCTATTAGACAAATATTAATGCTTTAGAAAACAATCGAATATAGAAAAGAAAGGAAATAGAATATTTTAATTGTACAGTAAGGCATTTAATATTAAACTCTTCTTGTGCACTTTGAGATAATTTGATTGTTTTCTTCTTCTTTTCGAATTTAGAAATATTTGGAAGAGCTCTAGTGAATTGTAGTAGAAATAAAAGTGAAATAACCCCCCTTTCCCTTTTAGTTTTAAGGGGTAAACTGAAGAGAATATATTGATGCAACTTGATCCTGAAATAATTAAATTTCCCAAACATTTTACTAGGATGTCAAAAGTGTGTTTTCTGTGAAGTGCCCATGCTCCCCTTTCCCAATTTTGTTTCAAAAACCAGCAAAAAACCCCTTGGCCTTAAGCATGGGGCACAAACATTCAGCACATGCCGCACTCCACTTATATCCTAGGCTGGCGTGTTAGCAGAGGGAACACATCAGGGATAACTGTCCCCTGGGACTAAGTGTTCATTTGGGAGTTCATCCTGCCGTTAAATGCTCAGTAAATCCAGTATTTTCCTCACAGTCAGAAGGGAAGGACCAGTGGGTTCCCTCAGTGTGAAACCGAGTGGGAAGGACAGACAGACCCGGACCTGCCGGTGCCCTACAGGAGCCTGCAGTCCCGCCTGAGCAGGACACTGCCTGTGCTCTGCTGCCTTCCTGCTGTCCCCTGCTGCATCCTGGAGGAGCCCAAGGACCACAGCAGGACACCTGGCATGTGCTGGCACACATGCTGGAAGGGGAAGGAAGTCCTGGCCATGCCCTGCTGCTGTGTAAGGCTCCCCCGATCCGCTGCAGCAAGGCAGGATGAGAACTGAAGTTTTAATAGCGCTGGTAGCGTTTGGTTGGGGGGTCCTGTAGCACCGGGAAGCTATTATGGAGAATTCCCCTGCCGTCACTCGAAAGATGGGAGAAAATGCATAATATCCTCGGTTATTCAAGTCCCCTGCTCCAAGGGACAATCGGACGGACTTTGAGGCCGCTTTTAGTCCTTTCTGACAGAGGAGGGAGCTGTCAGCTCAGCGTTGAGCTGCTCAGCAGGCAGAGGTGCCCACCTGGGAGCTGGCTAAGCTGTCTGAAGGGACGTGTTCAGCTTGACTTGCAGGAGATGCAGCTAATTTGGAAGTGCTTAAGTCTTCTGCTTTAAGCGGATGTATGGAGTGTTTGTGTCCCTGTTCAATGAAAACCACAGTCACCAGTCTGCAGGGACAGTGGGAGCTGAGGGCCTGAGAAGCTGTTTGGAGGTGGAACATTTGGCAGTGGGGTCTTGCAGTTTCTGTTGCTGTAGCAGTGTCTCTCTCCGTTGTACCAAGAGTCCCTGGAAAACTGTACAACACCTTCCTGCCAGTGTCCAGAGCCAGAGCACCCTCCTCTGTGCCACAGCAATGCAAGCAGCCCTTTTATCTGGGAGACCTGCCAAGCAGCAGCAACAAGCAAGGAAACAGCTACGTTAAACTGGTCTGAGGTTGACTCAAGCCAACGTGGACTGGTCTGAAGTGGAATAACAACCTGATTCTATCTGCTGTTTCCCCTGGTACAACCCATCAGCAGCCTTTCTGCTTCAGCCAGTGGCAGTGTTGTGAGGTATGACTTAATTACAACCCTGAAATAAAAAGAATTTCTTCATTAGATGTCGTTTTACAACTGCATCAGTCATCTTCTGTCCAGCTGCTGGTGGCAGAGCTCCAAGTGGGCTGAATGGGGCTGGTTTGGCAGGTATGTGGAGTGGTGGTGGCTGGAGTGCGCAGCTGGGCAGAACAGGGCTGAGTCAGAACTCCCAGTGACGTTGCTAAATTCAGTTTGCCACAAAGATCTGTTTCTCCATGCTGGTGCTGTCTTTATGCAGTCTTTCTGCCTTCAGAAAAGTGGCTCAGCCCCAGTTTCTGCGAGTCACTCGCGTTCATGCGTTGGCCGTTGGAAAAAGGGGAGTGAGAAAATGTGGTGTCTGTGTTACACGTTTGGGGACTGGTTTCCACCATGCTTGTCCTCTGGCAGCAGTTAGGTGACAAAGATTGAAAGCATGTCTTCCCACCCAGGGTATTGTCCTTTATTTCTCAAGCCACAGAGATAATCCCTGTCAGATGACTTCATTTTAAATTGTAGTGAGACCCTGAACTGATGATTTAGGAGTACACACTATCTTTGTTGTGGTTCTGGGTTTGGTGTGTTGCTTTGTGCCCAAGAAAGATGGATTGTTACTCAGCCAAGGCTAAATGTGGAGGTAATACCAAATGCTGTGTGAAATGTAATTTCTTCCCAGCCCCAGTCAGTCCTCCAATCCTCCAATCCAAAATTCTTTTTTCCCCCAGGAACTGATGCTAGAAACTAGCAGCCTTTCCTCTGCCTCAGTCAAAGCACCAGCATCAGCTTAGTGTTAATGTTCTGGTCTAGTCTGGACTAATGGCTAGCCTTGTGTGTCGTGTACAGCAGAGACTGACTCACATCAGCTCACTTGATCACTTATTCCAGGAAAAATAACACTCAAATTTGCCAGAGAACTGTCCCTGACACTCTGAAATATTTGTGAATTCAAAGCTTTTGCAACTCAGAATGACAATTTCTGGACATTTTCCTCTAAAATTGTTCATGCTGAAGTATGAGTATTGTACAAAGAGCCTTGAAAGACTCTTTAATTTGAGAAGAGTTTAAAATTGATCACTTGGACCAATAGGAGCCTTTGTTCTAGGTAACTCAGCTCAGACTAATGCAGAAAAACCTCCCAAAGAAAAACCAAGGCATAAACTTGGGATTTAATCTCTCAATTTCATGCAGAGTTTTTTTAAACAATATTTTAGTCTTGGTAACCCAGCAAAGGGCTATATCTATCTGGAAAATAGGGCTTTTCTCAGTGACAGACTTGATGCCGTCCTTTCATGTTGGGTTTTATTTTTCTTTTTTTTGGACAAGAGGCAAAAGGTACAGGAGCAAACACTGCAGAGGCATAAAACTTCCTCTCTTGTATGGGAGGAGCAGAGGTTTCCTAATTAAATGGGAAAAAGACTTGCTTTTGGGCTTCTGAGTTTTGGCACAAGCCCCTGTGGGATGTTTGTGGCCCTCCCCAGCCTCTGCACAGTGTTGCATTTCTTTACAAAAATAGGACCTTTGCTGGTAGTGGAGTAAACAGAGGAAAATGTTGGGGAAATGCACTGGGCAAGGGGGAGCAAACTGGGTGTGATGTGTGGTGGATGGCTCTGAGTTAACTTCTACAGCTGAGTACGTCCTTTCAATTTACTTAGTAAGGCCATATCCCAAGGCTGGAGACCCTCCTGCTCTCTCAAAGTATTCTGTAAGGGTTGCTCAGATGTGGCTGACTGATCCTTGACTTGTAGCAGGACCAGAACCACCTCATAAACTTCTAAAATATTGGGAAATTGATTTAACTACAAAAACAAAAAAGACCCCAAAATATGCAAAGTTGAGCCTATGGCCGTGACACTTGGAGGAGAGAAAGGAGGTCATGTTGAGGTGGAATAATATCAGAAATCACCTGTGTTTAATAGCTTTTATTATGAATGGTGTGTCCACTACAACATGAGGTAGTAGGAAAAGAAAGGGAAATATGAGAGTATAAATAATCAGGGTTTCTGAAAGTCCTTTTGGAAGCCCTCCTCCTCCTCCTCAGATTTACAGCAGCTCCTCACAGATGTTCTGTAGTTAGAAGAGTCTCATGAAGTATTTTTGCAAGACAGTTTTTTTGCCAGGAAGGAGATGAAAATCTTAAACCAAAAATGTCTTTTGACTTTAAATTTGGAGTTGCTGTTGCAATGGTAATTCTTTAGAGAGCTGCCAGAGAGGTTTTTAAAAGCACTATTTATACATGTGCGTTAAAAACATGAGTACAACATGGCTATGAGAAATTAATTTTCTGGTTTTGAAGCTAGCAATTAAGGTTGGAACAAATGTTCCTGCTTGTTGTTCCTTCTGCAGTCACTCCTGTAAAACTAAAGGAGAACCACTGACATGAAAGCTCTGTTGGTGTCATTACCGCTGGGCTGCTTTGCTTTGTGGAGCGTCAGACTCTGGTTAGAATGACATTGTGTAAGGCTCTTAAAATCCTGCTGAGATCCCTGAAGCCTGTTAGGGGATCCCTCATTAAAAATTCTGGAAGACAGTCTAAATTGTCGCTTGCTGTAAAGAATGAGCTTGTTGACAAGTCCACATTAAACCCAGCACTTTTTGCAAGCACAGTTTGCAAACCCAGAGAGACAGAGCGTGGTGTGTTCCTGATTCCTTTCTTGGTTCTGTCTAGATGGAAAATGGAAAAACACTCTGGGTAAACTACCTCGTGTTTTCAGCAGGGAAAACAACCTAAACCTAATCTAGACTTCGTGTACAAGAAAGGAGGTTAAAAAAAAAAAGTCAGGAAGGCCTGGTTTGTTGATGAGTATTCTTCTGTAGCTCAAAGACAATGGAAGATAATCCTCAGGGTAAAGAAGGAAGTACACAGTTGCTGCTAAGGCAGTGCAAGTTGAAGGCATGCCACAGGAGAAGAAATAAGAGAATATTTCAATGCAAATGTCCCTATAAAATAAATTTTTCACCAGGAAAAGGTGTGGATAGCCCCATGGTTTGTGTGTATGCAGTAGGAGGTACAAATATTCCCAGCATGGGCAAAGGGAAATACTGTCCTCTGGATCAAACACAGGTGTCTGTGAAACGCATTGCTACCAATGTAAGGACAGATCCTTCTGAGCACTGGCCCCTGCCTGGCACCACCTGGGAGGAATTTGGCCGGACCTGTTTGGTCATGAATTAAAGTTGCGCACCCAAGTTCCAGGTGACTGGAGCTATAAACAGCTTAAAATGATTTTCAGGGGAGTTCAAAGATGAATAATGCATCTCTTCAGGCTTGTAAGTGATCTTTTATTCACAGAAAATCAAAGCTACCTACAAATGTAGTTGCTGGCCTTGGGGAGGGGAGTCTGAATTACTGCTTGTCATTCACAGTAGCTACCAGAGGTGATGTGACACCTGAAAGGAAGAGATGAACGCTCCATTGCAATTTGTTAAATAAAAACCACCTCAGTATCTTGCTAAATAGCTGATAATCAGAGGTGCAGAATTCCAATCTGCTATTTGGGGCTTTGATAGCAAAAAGAGGAACTCACAGGCTACAACCTACAGAAGTTTTTCTTACATAACTTTATGGAAGCTTGCTTGTAGTATCCATGGAAATTCCTTGTGACAGAATTAATTGTCCTGCCACTCCGTGTCTTGGCATTACTGAGTGTTTTGCCTGTCACTGCCATCCATTCTGTTTGGTTTGGTGGCTAGTTTCTTTTGTTTTAGCCACTGGATCCTACAACACCCAGGTTTGTGTGGTTCAGGACTGGGATCTGAACACAAGGTGAGAATCTAAACTTGACCCTTCTGGTTTCCAAAGGCAGGAGGCAGGAAAGCGTCTGTCTGAAAACTTCCTTCATAACTTAAAAATTGCATTTAATTATGAGACCATTTTTGCTAATAGATCCTGGGGGAAAGTAGTTTGCTCTTTAGCATTTGTGACCTAAATACACAGTTCACCATAAGAATAATTTGCTATTTCTTAACACTTTTAAGTTTGTCTGAAAAGATGTACATGCCTTTTCTTACTCTGTAACACTGAAATTTTTATTCCTGTCATGAGAAAGAAACATTCCTGTCCTGCAGTGGGAAATTCATTTAAATCTGAGGGCAAACCAATGGATCAATAGTTAATCCTTCAGTGCATCCCCTCTTTTGTGTTAGCAGAGGTGCCAAAAGGTCAAGGCTGAAGTGCTGCTGAGTTCCTCATGCTGTTTGCCTTTCACAGGCCTGGCCCTCGCGGGATGCCAAATTGTGTGTGAGCCCTTCCTGGTCTCATCTTGAGGTTTTCCATCAACAGCAGCTGCATTTCAACAAATGAATAATGTTTTAGAAAATGCGTCAATCGCACAACAAGCTCCACATTGGCAAATAATAAAAGTTTATGTGTCAGTACTGGATGCTGAGAAGTGGAATCCTTTATGCAGAGGGGTAAACCTGTGCTGTCTTGTGTGGCCTTTGTGAATGATTCCCAGAGAGCTTCCTGCTCCCAGCACTACTAACCCTGTGCTTAGGGAGGCCAGTGGCCAAAATCTTGCTGACTTAAATGAGCCATGGCCTGGTCCTGGCTCACTGGACCAAGCAGCATCCAAACAGCCCTTTGTGCCCTCACTCTGTCCACACCGCCCAGTCCTGCCCTCTGCCAGCACAGTCCCTGCCCTCTACAGCGTCTTTCTTCTGGAGAGGACCTACCAGGTGAGCATTTCCACTAGCCTGTGCTGCCTTCCTTCCAGTTTTTCCCACAACTGATCGTCTCCCTTGGTTGCAAGTGACCGAGTGCTGGTCTTGGTTCATCAACAGTAACGCAGAGCTGCTGTTATGGGCAACCAGGAAGGGCTTGGGAGTGGAGCCTGCGTGTGTCTGTGCTGATGGAAATTCCCCAGGGCTGTGTGATCTGTTCTGGCCTCTTGCCTGCCTCTCTAGGGATGGTATTTCCATGCAGAGTTAGTCAGAGCCGTTTGTGTTTTGCCACGTTCCCAAGGTTCCTTATCACATCTATTTGCTTACTGGGCACCTGAAGTGACCTTTGCAAAGCCCAGCTCACCATGTCCAGCAGATTAAGGCAACTGAGAGAGGAAGGACAACTAACTGTTGTGTCCTGGAGCAGAGGATGGAGGGTCCAGCAGGTGTGAGCAGAACTGGGAAGCCAAGGACTGGGCCAAGGCTGAGCTGAATATCCCAGCACAGGTACCCTACTGAGACAGTGTGGAGTATTGGGGGAGTGAGATGAGGTGACTGCCCTGCTGAGCATCATTTCTGCCTGCTAGTGCTGGGATGAAGCTGGAGTACCTCCATAGAGGCTAAAGTAGATGGAGAAATATTGGCTGGAGCTTGAGAGGTGGGGCAGCTCACCCACATCTGCTTCTGCTCACAACCCACCTCTGCTTCTGACTGCCACTTAGAGAGAATTCAAATGAGTATGGGCTGATCTGCATCCCCTGTTAGAGATGTGAGGGGCCCAGGACCCAAACAAATCTACTGAGACTGAGTGCCTGCCATACCCTGACACACAGGGCCCTGCTGGAGAGCACAGTTTACATCCTTCTGCCTCACCTCTTCCCAATGTGCTGGTTCAGAGTGAAGGCATGAAGCTGTTAAATGAGACCCAAATTTTAGTGTTTGCTGTTGTAACGGAGAAACATATATGTTATGTACTAAATGTGTGCCGATTTAAAGAACTTTAGGCTGGAGGAAGGAGAAGTGTCTGATGGCCAGAGCTGGCAGCTACAGGGCTTTTGAGTTCTCTTCCTCTTCTTGCCAGTGATTCACTGCATGGCTCCAGGCGAGACACGTAACCAAGCTGGAATATTTTCTTCCAGCTGCAAAAGAGTTATAATGCCAAATACAAGGAGGGCCTCTGAGGTTTAACTAATTCCAGTTTATGGAAAGCCTCGAGATCCTCACTAGGAAGCTGCTGGAGAAAGGCAAGTATTGAAGTATTGCAGTATTTCACACTGCTGTTCATAAATGAGCACATTGGTGAAAAGCAGTGGCTGGGCTCCCTCTGCAAACAAAAAAAAAAACCCAACCCCAGTGAAGGGGGTTGGGATGTAGGGAAATGGATGTGAAACCACAGCAGGAAAGGCAGCAGCAAACTCTACTGCTCCTTGTTGCTGCATCTGGAGGTGGCTCATGTACCAACGTAGAGCAAACTTTCCCTGCTAAGAGGGTTGAAGAGGCTGAAGAAAGTTCAGAGAGGTGTGAAGGTTGCTTCTTAGCTCTCCTGATGCTCCCCATGTCGGGCAGTGCTGTCTGAGATGTCTGGCTGGTTTTCCTTCCAGCTGGGCACTGGGAAAGGCCAAACACAGGCAGCAGCCAAGATGTTTCTGCCAGGTTGCAACAGCCCCAGCGATGGAACCTGCAAGCGGCTGCTCAAAACCCTCTCTGGGTTTGTTGGGAAGGGCTTGGGTGCTGCAGAGCAGCTCTGCCCGCTGCCCCGACCGGCCGGGCCAGGCCGTGTGGTCAGGCCGTGACGCTGGGCCGGTGCGGGGTGGCACCTGCTTCCCCAGCGCCCGGGGCAAGGGGCCCCTTCACCGGAGGCTCCGGCTGCTACGGAGCCCGGGGCTCGGGTCAGCCAGCAGGGATACGTGCCGGGATGCCACAGCCCCAGCGGGCTGTAGGACACAGCGCTGTTCAGCGTTCAGGACCTGCAGCGCCCTGGAGAGTAAAACCCAACCCCAGTGAGGGGAGAGCCCCCCGCCTTGCTGCAGGGGTCTGGGAGCCCTGCATCCACAGCCCTCCTGCTCGGGGCAGGGAGGCGCTCCCGGGCTGTGGGCTGCAGGGCTGGGCAACCGCGGAGGCGCTGGCCAGGCCCGGGAAGCGGCCGGGAGCGGCGCGGAGCCTCGGGGGGACTCGACCCCGTGTGCCGGGCCCTGCCGCCGCCCGCCCGCCCGCCAGGGGGCGCTCTCCCCGCGGGGCGCTGCCGCCGCCCCCT
>VZRO01001737.1:1057481-1099075 GCA_013397915.1 Daphoenositta chrysoptera | reverse complement strand
CCGCGGCGGGGGCTGCACCGGTGCCGGTGCGAGGGGCGCTGCCTGCGGGCAGGCGGGGCCCGGGGCTGCGGCTCCCGGCAGGCAGGCCGGGCTGCGGGGCCGCTCGGGGCAGGACCCCCACCCTCCGCCGGGCACGGGCACCGGGAGGGTCGACATCCCGGCCGGAAAGGGGAGGTGACATCCCCGGCCCGTAGGGAGGGCTGGGGGGAGCCGGCAGTGCCTGCCGGTGCCGGCGGGGAACGAGCCACGGGAACCGGGAAGAACAGCCAAAAATACCCTGCTCTCCTCTGGGGCGGCTGCCGGCAGGGCCCTGGGGCTGGGCGTGGGGCTGGCAGCTCGGGGGAATCACCGGGAGCCGTGATTGCAAGTGCCAGGTCTGTGTTGGTTACAGGCAGGAGCTGAGGCGCTGCGGGAACGGGTGGATCCCTCCGGGAGCGCTCTGCTGCCAGGGCACCCGGGAGCAGCTCCGGGGCAGCTCAGGTGTCCCCAGGGACGGCCGGGCTGGGACACGCCAGCAGAGGCAGGACATCGTCCTGTTTCACCGTTCCTTTCCCATTTCCATGTTTCTTGGTTCCCGTGCATTCAGCCACCGAGTTTTGGGAAGAAATCTTGGCCTGCCTGGTTCCGAGGTCCTCCTCGGGACATCCCTGCCCTGGGGAGCAGGTCCGAGGTGACCGGGCGCCTTTCGGCTGCTCTGCCGCAGCTGTTTTGCTTTTGGTCCCGTGAGTTTGAGAGGAAGCAATGATACTTATTTTTTCCTGCTGCAGCGCCACAGATCCCGCACCCCTGTGGATCAGATGTCTTGAAGCATTTCTGGGCTGAGCTGGTTTTTCAGGTGAGTGGGGTCATGGCGTGAGATGGTGCCCGGCCCAGGAGCGTGGCCCCCGTTTTGGGCTCAGCAGGGCTTGATTTTGCCATATTTCTGCTTGCTGGGTTCGAGCAGAGCGGAGCCGCCTGCGCTTCCTACCAGGATGTGGCTTTTCTCTTGTAAAGCTGAGTGAACGAGTAGCAGCCTCGGTGAATGACTCTTTGTGGACAAAGTGTGTTCATAACACACAGAGGTAAAGGTGGATTGTTTACTTCCATGCTCACTTCCAAACCTACCTACTGTGAAAGTCCCAGGGGAGCATAGCAACCACTCCCTGTGACCAGAGCTGTGTTTCAAGGGAGTATAAAACAGAAACAACTCTGCTGAAATGGTTTGGGTTGCAACTCCCCAGAGTGATTGCAAGTGGTGGTGAAAACAAGCAGGAGGCATTCACCAGGCTGCTGTGTCCCACAGTCAGCGCAAGAGAAAAGATGCCAAACAAAACAGGAAGCCTTTGTTGAAGTTATAAAAACTCTTTTAGTTTAAAAAAAGCCATCTAAAAGGAATACCAGTAATTCATTGTATCTGAATGTGTTGGGAGGATGCTTTTTCTAGCTGGGTCTTCAGCTTCCTCTGGGCCTCTTTGGGTGCTTGGATCTGGATCTGAACTGACGTGGTCCTTGTTTGGGTCATTGCAGGAAGGTCTGGGCTTCTAGATTTATTGACAAAGGGGCTGCCCTGGTTGCAGTGGGCCTCATACCTATAAATGATAAGTTATTTTATTATGGTTCCCCGATCCTTAGCCCAGTGCTATGTATCTGTGGTCTGTTGAGTGATGCAGGCTCCCAGGGCGGTTTTTGGTCTCCCCTGCAAAACTGGATTTGAACAGTTTTGAGGAGATGGAGATGATGCCTCTCTGTCCTCCCTTCAAAACCACCTCATTCCCAAGTGGTGCTGAAGCAATATAATTTGTACCTGGTGACCAATTGGAACAGGCTGATGCAATGTGGGACTAATATGCAGGAGGCTTCTGGGGGCTTTCCACTCTATTAAGCTTCACGCATAAGAAGAATTGGAAGAGAGTGCATTTTGCTGCAAGTAAATCACTTTAGAAAGCAGTTCTTTGCCCGAGTGGCAGCTTGACTGCCCTTCTTTTTCTTCTCTGCTCTTGCTGGCAGTGCCTCAGGAGCCGTGGCGCACCAGGAGTCCATCATGACCGACTGGGTGCTGCTGGGGCTGATCGCGGCGCTGGTCGTGCTGCTGCTGCTGACCGTCTTCGGTTTCGTCGTCTACTCGGGGCTCTTCACCGAGGTGGTTGTGAGTGCTGGCTCCCCCCCTGTCGGCAACATGACACTGGCCTACAAGTTCAGGGTGGGCCCGTATGGAGAATCCGGGCAGCTCTTCACGGATGGCTGCAGCATCTCCTCGAAGCTCTGCTCCATCGGTGTCTACTATGACAACCCTCACACGGTAAGGTGTGCCCGGCGAGGCCAGCACGCTCTCGTGGTCAGCACCCGGGTTCCCAGCCCAGGGTGCTCCCTAATTGTGTTTCAGGCACGTGCAGCTCATCCTCTGTAGGTGAGCACTGGGGTTCACAAGGTCTCCCAGATCTACAGAGGATCCTCTGTGGGGAAAGGCACCTGAAGGCAGATGGGGTTTTGCATAATCCTGACTGAAAGGCATTGGGCGAGCAAAGCTTGGTATTTTCTGATACCCTCTATCAGCAGGGTAACAGATCTGGTTATGGAACAGAAGCCAGTGTTCATGACCCCAAGGTGAGGCATTCCTTGGCATCTTCTCTGGAAGTGCAGCCAAGGCTCCTTCTGGACTTGCAGCTCTGTGGTTGAAAGCAGATGGTCTCTTCAGCTCGGTCTGTTCTCATCTGTACTCCTTCTCTCGTTTCTAGTGCTCTCATGTGTTTCTGAGCTTCCCTGTAGTTCTTCCATCCCCTGAGAGTTCTGACAGAAACCTCAGGTGCTGCATGCTGAGGGCTCCTGTCTGATGAAACAGTTGCTCCATGATGTTCCTCAGGCTGAGAGGTGAGCAGAAAGCACGCTGCCTGGTGGCTGCCAGCCAGAGCCCAGTACTCCATGGGAACAGTTAAAGGCAAGGAACAAACAAAAGTGCATCAGAACTTGCTGGGGGGGTGGAACCTGGCTGCTGATGCCGAGTGACTCTGGGGTTTCCAAATAATGGCATGTGGGCATTTGTCTGGGGCAGACAGCCTGGCTCCCTGGTAATTCTACAGGAGCTAGTGTGACCGTGGAGGAATCCGTGGGGAGGAGGGACAACAGAGTGGCCAGCAGCTGTGCATGTGTGCTTGGGCACGTGTGTTGGGCTGGTGTGGGGCACAGTGCTTGGGCTGGTAGCTCTCACCCAGCGCTTCTGCTCTGGGGGTGGCTGGTCCTGTTTTAGAAACCTTGTTTCATTGCTTGCAAGATGGTATTCCCAAGGATTGGACCTGCTTTGAGGGAAGAACTTGTCCATGAAAACATAGTGCTGAGTGAGCTGTGACAGGCAGATACTGGAGGTGAGAAAGCACTGAGCTTGGCTGTGCACAGTGCAGCCTGGTGTGCTCGGCCACCTCGTGTCCTTGTATCCTGTGATGCCCTGACTTGTCTCTACCTACCTGGGTCACGGGAGGCAGAGGAGACACTATGGTGCATCTTCTTGGCCTGGGAAGGATGATGGCAAGGATGACTTCTCTCCTTGGGATGAGCTGGGCAGAGGCAGGGTTTGACTAGGCATGCTTGGACACTTTTGTCTGGAGGAAGTGTCATGTTTGGAGCAGGAGCCATGGGGAGTGCCTGAGGGTGCCAGGGCCCATGTGGTCAGAGTGGCCATTTCACTGCCACTAATTTGTGTCCTTGTGTTGAGGTCCTCACCTGTAGCTGAGAATCCTGATGATGCTGGTTGTTCCGCCATGGTCTCTGGACAAAGAGCAGGCAGTCAATGCTTTGGGAACGGCTCAGTGTCCATTCCCAATGCTGTCCTGCTCCAGGGATGTGATGTGCACATGCCTGTGGCTGCCCTGCAGCCTTTCAGCTGACATTGTGTCAAGGGTGTTGTGCCTTGGCTCTTTGTTTGCCGAGCCCTGGGCTAGTAGAAGCCTGTACTGTTGAGGCCCACAGATACTGATAAGGATATTTGTGGTAACTCCTGCCCTGGCTGGCACAAGGAATGCTTTCCCTGGCAGCACCAGGTGAGGCTAAGAAGGAGTAACTCCAACCAGACTCTGAAAATTTGGGCTGTCAGTGCAGGGTCAAACTGCGTCCTCTTTCAGATCTTGTCTCTTTTTCTCCTCTTCCTGCACTTGCCGCATCTCTGCCTTCACCCTGTGGCTGGAGAAGGCAGTGGGGCTGCATGCCTGGTCTCTGGTGGCCATCCAGGGATTTGGAAACCAACTGTTCCTCCTTGTGGCAAGAGCCTAACCTGCCCTCCAAGGCTTGGCAGGCAGCCCCACAGACCTTGCCCTCCTCTGGAAGGGCTGCCTTTGTTCATGACATTGAGCAGGTGACATTGGCCTGAGCCTCCTGTCTCTGTAGTCACTGTGGTGGCTGGGACACAGGGGGGTCGTGCAAGATGTAGCTGCAGTGCCTGCAGCTCTGCATAATGACAGGAGCCTCCCCTCGCCTGCCATCCACAAGCACAGTGTCAGACCTGGTCTGCTGGAGCAGCTGGGGTGCTGGTGTGACGTTCCACGGGCTGATCTGTGGCTCCTGAAGTGGTTCCAACACAGATCCACATCTCGGCAACAGGCAGGTCAGACCAGGCAAGGTACTGTGAGTGAGAATGTGTTTGGGCAGGTGGTTCTCTTGCCTCTGGGCAGGTGAAGAAAGGGCCAGCTGTGGCTTGGTCTGTTGGCTGGAGACTGCAACGCTCATACCTGACGTGCTGGCTCAGGTGCAGAGCACCCCAGCATCCCATGGAGCTCCCTGTGTGCTCATATCCACTGAGCCATGATGGCATGGGAGACGGTGTGCGCTGCTGCCTCCTCATTCCTGGAGGTTCCGCAGGGTGGGATCGGTCACCCAGGCCGCCTTTCCCCTGAGAGGAAGAGATGACCTCCTCCTCTTCCTCCTCATTCTCAGTGCTCTCCTGACCTCGGTGAAGCGCCCTCTGGCAGAACTGGCCCGCCCAGAGCTGGCCACTTGCCACGGATGTTGACTTGTCTCCAAAAATAGACCTTTTGTCATCAGGCAGCAGAACATGCTGGCTACATCCCGTGGTGTCGCTGGCGGAGTGCTGGAGGGCTCTGGCCAGAGAGCCATCCCAACCATGGCTCCTGGGGGGTTTGGTGACCCCAACACTGGGGCAGGAAGGGGCTGGTGGCCAGCAGGTGCCATGTGGCAATTACTGTGCTGGTGGACTCATGGCCAAAGGAAGCTCTGGCTAGGAGCTAGGATGGGAATGCTGAGCTGGAGAGCTGCAGCCGTGTGCTGCTGTCGGCTGGGAGTGGGGCTGGGGGGAGCCCCACGGCCTGGAGCATGTGGGCTGCCTCAGGGTCATTCCAGGCCTCAGGGCAGCCACTGCCACCAGCGTCCCTGGGGCTCCCTGCTGACTCCTGGCTCTCCAACATTCACACAAGGATGCTCCCCGAGTGCTGCCAAACCCCTGCCAGCAATGTTTTATGTGTTTTAATGGACAAGATTAATATTAATTTCAACTACTTTTTTTTTTCTTTTTCCTTTTAATTTAATATTTAGCAGCCTGGAGGACTTCTCCCTCCTTTTCCCACCTCTGGCAGGAACAAAAATAACTCCTCAGCAAGGACTGGATGTGGCGGGTGGGTTTGTCCTCAGCCGCAGCCAAGCTCCTGCTCATGAGGGTGTGGGCACATGCCAGGCCTTTTGCCTGCAGTCCATGTGCTCAGCAACCAGCCCATGCCCGAGTGTTGGATGGATAAGGCCAAAATGCTCTGTGAATGCAGAAATGGGTTTTGTTCCAATCGGCAAAGATGCTGGATAGGTTAAGTAGTAATTTCCAGAACTTCTCTGTCAGGATGCTTGGGGGAACAGAGGCTTTGATCAACACCTGCCTACTGGAAAAGACAAATCTGTTAGGGAAAGACTGGTTTTAAGTGGAGCCTTCCTTTCTTCCCTCCCTCCTTCCCTTCCTTGAGATGGGCTTTGCTGCTGCCCTTGTGGGGCTACATGCTGTGAAAAGGAAAGGAGAAGGGAGGCAGCAAATGTTCCTGGCCTAGCATTGCTGCCTGCTCCAGTCCTTCCGACAGTTGCTCTGGGGCTGGGATTGAACTGTCTTTGCTCAGGACATAAATGGAGATTGAATGTTTAAAGGAATTTAATCTAGATTTCCATATCTCCTTGTTTCATCTGGCTCTTTTCCCAGGGATGCCATTTACGGCTGCTTCTTGCTGTCTTTGGGGTGGATCTGCTTCTCCTTTCCTGCCTGGAGCGGTGATGGATGCTGGGCACAGCCCTGTCTGCAGCTCCCTCTTGCAGCGCAGGAGGGCAAGAGCGAGCCATGAGACGTGTCCCCAGCCTGATGGATGCTGCTCCACAGGCTGCTTTCTTCCTTCCATTTACATCTGCTTGTGTTCCCCCTCCGGAATGCTCCTGCTGTGCGACATCAAAAGGTGTTTAAGGGAAAGGCAGGACAAGGAGTGGGGAGAGAGAAGTTGCATTGCAGGAGGAAGCCTTGGTGAGCGTTAGTGCAGCAAAGTTAGGGGTGAGATCAGGGAGCACAGATCCCCTTGTGGCATTGCACGGGGATGGGAATCGTTAAAACACTGGCCTCGGTGCATCCTCTCTCTGATTCACATTGTCCCTGTGAGAGCTTTGTGACACCTTTGTGCCCTTAGGCTGTGTCAGGGAAAGTGGCTGGGTTCTCCAGCCCCCTCCTACATTCCTGCCCAGGACTGTGGGTAAGCTTGAACTCGAGTGGTGGGATTCTGTTAAAAACTAGAAAGGAAAGTTGTGGCCTGGGTCAGCTATGGTGTGCAGATGGCTGGAGTCCCGTGGGCCATCACTGTGCTGGTAGAAGGGCTTTGAGCACCCCCTTAATGGGAGGCATCCTCAAATCTCTAAAGAGAGCATGTTTCAAGTTTCCTATGTTGTTGGGGTTCAGGATAGAAGTGAATGTGTTTCTCTTTGTGTTACTACAAACAGCTGGGTGACTGCATGCAAGTCTTACCTGCCTCAGTTTCCCCACCCCAAAACTGCCATAATGAGTGTGCCTACTTTGGAAGGACCTGGCAGCCTGTGGATTTCTCTCCAGCCTCGTGCCAGTGGCCCATGCTGGTTGGTGGCATGTGCACATGGCTGCCAGGTGACTTCCTCGGGGGTGGGGTGGAGGCAAACTGGGCAAGCTGTGATCACATCTCAAAGCCCCCTCCGTGATTTGCAGGGGTGTCCTGCAGAAGGAGATGGCGGTGACCACTGATTGACGGTGGGGTCTCTGATGCAGGATCAGGAAGAGACACTTCCTGCAGTGACTGTCACCTGTGACATGTTTGAATGAGCAGCTTGGTAGGGTTTAGCTTTTCTGCTGCAAGTCCCTCTACCCTCCAAGGAGGGGAGCAGCACCCTCCCCACTGGACTGTGCATTTAGGCTGGGAAGAGTGTAGATTATTTAGGCCTGGATCAGCCTGGCTTAGCCTGGGCACCTGCTTTGGTGCGCCCGATCATGCTGGACCATTGCTTTTACTGGTTTATGGTCATCTCCTGCCTCCATGCTCTGCAGCTTGAGGTTTTGGCCAGTTTCAAGCCTGTCTTCCTCTGACCCTGTCTGTCTGTCCCCTTCAATCAGGTGTCTCCAGAGAAGTGCCGCTTCGCCATAGGCCGCATCCTCAGCGAGGGAGATGCGAAGCCCTCGGAAGAGCAGATCAAACGGTTCCAGAAGTATGGCTTTAAGATCTTCAGCTTCCCTGCTCCCAGCCACGTGGTCATGGCCACCTTCCCGTTCACTACACCGTTGTCCATCCATCTGGCAGTCAACCGTGTCCACCCAGCCCTTGACACTTACATCAAGGTAAGCGAGTGTGGCGTGAGGAGCGTTGCATGTGTTCGGTGGGCTGTCAGAGGCTTCTCTTCCTGACAGCTGATGGGGCTGCTCTGACGAGTCATCTCTTGATGCCTTCCCTTGGGCACCACCATCAAGATCTCCTCCTTTTGCAATCTGGCAGGTAGTTCCCCAGCAGGGATGTCCTTCCATTCGCTTGGTAGGCACAGGGGTGTCTTTTCTGCTGTTTCGTGTTTACAAGAAGCAAGTTCTTGTCTTATAACTTGCTGCTTTTCTCCTTAACACAGAGATAAAAGCCGCTTTTCCCCTTGAGTCTCTTTCTTGTTGTTAGGATCTGGCAGGTATGTGCCCTTCGGTGTAATGCTTCGTGCCATGGAACTTCTGAGTGCCAGCCTCACCAGTGGGGCAGCTGTCTTCTTCGGGGACAGGTGGAGAAGTTAGAAACTTTTTGGCCTATGAAAACTTATATTCAAGCAATACATTGAAATCTGTGGCTCTTGGCCATGGCTGGGCAGCCGGCTGCTGTTTGCTGTGTTTGCCCTTGCCCCTGAGTGGCCGTCCCTACTGCTTGTGGTCTTTTTGAAGCCAGCTCTGCTGCCTTGCTCTGGCTGCCAGAGCAGCCATGGCAAGGGTGTTCCCAAGCAGCACATCTGACACAGACACCGCCAGATGCAGGCTTTCCAGAGAGCAAGGAAGGTCCTGGCCAGCTGGATGATGGAGGGAAGGGACTGTCCTTCCCAGTGGGGGAGGATGCTGTGGAGGGGCCGGTGCTCAGCCCTTGGCTTTTCTGACTGTCGAGTTCTGACACTTTCGTTTGTTCGTGTTGAAACACACTATTTATAAACTTGCTTTTCCTGGCGAAACTCCCAGCCTTGTGGGGGAACCGTGTGAATCCCTCCAGCCTGCGCTGTGCTGCAGGATGGCTGCCTGGCTGCCAATCCTGGAACTTCAGCTGGGGGCTCTTTGCCCACCCTCTTCTCCACCCCGGCCGCAGGGAGCTGCCCACTGCCACTGGTGGAAGGATGTGTTAGGGCTGGCAGTAGGTGACACCGCCACTGCTCCTTCTGCCCCGTTCTGGAGAGCAGAAGCAGTTCCCTGTTCTCATCCTCTCCCTCCATCCTGTGTGTCTCCTCCTGGAGCTGTGCCGGCTGTTTGTTGCGGGGGCATGGGGCGCTGCTGCCAGCCCTGTGGCGGACGCGCGGGCGTGCACGGAGGGGGCTGGCGTGGGCGGCAGCATCAGGTTGGCCACGGGAGTGCCCGGAGACACCGCGCTGACGCTGCCCGAGTTGGGGAAAGGTCCTGGCAGCGCATCTGTCGCCTGAGAGGTGGAGTTGTTAGAGCTAAAAAGGGAACCACGGGTCGTTCTGGGAGCACCTGGTATTGTTTAATGGGAGCGGCCGATTTCGAATTAAAATAACTGAAATCAAACGGAAACACAGCACCCACAGCCACGTGCAGAGGGAGGGGACACATTTTGATCTCTGCCCCAGTCCCAGCAGCATGTGGGTCAGGGTGCCTGTGTCTGTCCAAATGTCCTGCAGCAGAGCGAGGTCCCCCTGCCCATCTGGCACTGACCGTGGGGACACAGCAGGGAGAGGGTGGATTTGCCATGCTGGGTGGGGCCGAGGGGAGCGGGTGCTGCTGCTCCCTGCACACTGCACCGTGGGCATGCCCTGCCTTTCTCAGTGTGCCACGGGGCACTTGGGAGGCTGTTTGCAGCCGTGCCAGCAGCACCCCTGCCGCTTCTCCCGTGTCGTTGCCACTTCTCCCTCGGGCTGGACTGTCTGCACCCCTGCGGCTGTGCTGGCACTTCCTGGGGTGGAGGGATGGGAAAGGAAGGGGGAAACTTTCATGGAAACAGGTGACCTGTGCCCGCTCGGTGGTGGGAATGGGGGTTGCCATGGAGACAGCTTCTCCAAATAGCATCCTTCATCCCACCCCCAGAGCCCAACTCCCTTAAGCAACCCGAGAGAGCAGCGAGACAGATTTGCTTTATTTATTTATTTATTTATTTCCTGTGTGCCTGCTTTGGGAAGGGTGCTGTTAATGAGAGCTGGGGGTCAGGCCTGCCAAGAGCAGGTGCCCCACAGCTCTCCCATCCCAGCAGGTGGGATGGCAAAAGCCATGAAGCATGAAAGAGGACTCAGTGGCAAGGATGAAACGCTGGCTCCCATGGAGAGAGAGAATTAGCTGAAGTGGGGGTAGGATGACATGGCTGCCTAGTTCTAGAAAGAAGGTGTGGGAGAGCAAGAGATGGAGAGGGAGCTGAAGGAGGCAGGAAGAGGGTTGCAAGGTGGGGAGGGAGGGTGGAGAAAGCTTTGGAGAGGCTGAAAAATAGAGAAGAGGAATGGGAGGAGAAGGGGACTGGAGAGGGGTGTGTATGGCAAAGGAGCCGAGGGAAGAGGAAAGCGAGAGGTGGTGAGGGAGTCTGGGGCAGAGTTGAAAGAAGCCTTACCACAGCTGGCACTCCAGCGGCCTTCCCACGGCCTCCCCTGAGGTTAACTTGGGGACAGCTAGTCCTGAAGGCTGGTGGATGTGGATGAGATGTGTGGCTCCCTCTGGGCTTGCTGGTGCTGTGCAAAAGTTACCAGGAATGCTTGTGGCTCATGTTTCCCAAGCAGCAAGGGTGCAGTGGTGCTGGCTTTCAGCAGTCTGGACTTTGTCCTTTCTAGTCTGATACTGCTTTGGAGGGACAGGAAAAGTTAAAAACAAATTTATAGCAATAATTAAAAAAGAGAAATAGGGTGACAGTCTCCTTCCATTAAGGGTGGAAGGGAGATGGGCTGGCATGGAGCAGGAGGTCTCATGTCCAGGCTGCCCTTGCAGCATACATCTTTGCCCCGCTGGCTCTTGTGAGCTCAGGAGCTGGCATTTCCGTGAGACTTGGGGGGCAGGCATGGCTTTTGGGAGCTGTGGGGAAATGGCTGCAGCCATCCTTGGCAGGTAAGAGGACATCCTTCCCCAGGGATGGCAGGCTGGCAGTGACTTACTGGCTAGAATCACCTTCTGAGGAGCCCAGGAGAGGCTGCTGGCTCATTACTCTGAACATGGGTTATTTAAGGCAGAGGCTGGGGTTATTTAGCGTCCCTTAAAAGCATTTCCTCCCTATTAACCTCTGATGTTGCTTCTCCCTGCCTCCAGGCAGGTATGCCCTGCTTTCCTGGGATGTGCACTCCTGCCCCACGACACAGCTGCCTGTTCGATCTGGCACTCCCAGCTCCTGGGAGCAAAAGAGAAAGCTCTTCTCTGCTGGGGACCCTTTCTGACAGCTCTGAGAGCGGGTTATTCCCCTGTAACCTCCTGCCGTTTCAAGGAGTTTCGGTAAAATGAGCTCTCTCTGGTGGGCTGTGTGTCCCTGCATCTCTCTGCATCTGTTCTTGTATCTAGTGGGCACTGCCAGGTGGGTGGGCTTGGACCTCCTGGCTGTTGGTCTCTGGCAGCTGGAGAGGTGCCTAATTGCAAGGCAGAGCTGGCAGGTGTCTCCCACTGCAGCCCTAGAGGTGCCTGGTTCAACATGGCCACTTTTTGTGGGTTTTTAGGTCAGTTTTGTGTTCTCTTCAGCCAAGGAGGATGTGGAAGTCGATGCCAGTATCATCCTGACTGCCTTGCACCCTCCAGAGCACCAGCTGACTGACTTCAAACTCTGACTCTGCCTAACTTGGAAAATTGGGGTTTTATCTCTTTAGATTGTCTTGTAAAGGTATCCTCCAACTTCAGCAAAACTCCCAGCTTTTTTTCTTCTCCTGGGCTCTGTAATCACAAGTTTCCCACTTCCATGGGCTTGTGAATCACTCCTTTACAGTGCAGATTTCGGGCAGCAGCGGCTGGCATGGACTCTATGATGCCAGGAAAGATTTGGGAGACTATCAGGTTGGCTCCTGCCTGAGAGAGGCTGTCGTTTTCCTCCACACCTCGGCTCCCTATAAAAGGAGCTCCACAAGGTGCTAGAAAGACATGGCTTGTTCCCGTTTACAGCCAGGGAAATGTGTAATTCCTTGGACCATTACCCTGGAGCAAACTTTGCTCCCCTTGTCAGCTATGGCAGTTTAGGATGCAGTCACCTCTTGCCTCTCTCCTTGCTAAGTTAAATATTCAAAGCTTGTAAAGTTGCCATATTTTCCAATGTTTTTTGTATTTTCTGACCTTAATTTCTGTCTTTTCTGTCTTTCTTCTTTCTCTTTTGGGCCTGTTTTCAACTTAGAAAGTTCAGTGACTTGTCAGTAGCTCAAACAGATGCTTTATTTCAGCAATGGTCATATTGCTGTGGCACATGAATCTCTGGTGGAGATCTTGTCCCGTGCCACAGACCCTCAGTCCTGGGTTTGTTCAGAGCCAGCTAATAGTGACTTCAAACATGTGCCTCTGCCCTTTGATGGAGTTGTACTTTCTCTATTAAAGATGGGAAATGATGCCAAGTCCTACGTCTTCTCTAAGCTTGATTGAATGGCACGAGTGCTGGTTTGTTTATCAGTCAAGCCCACCCTCCCCACGAAAATAAATCATGTTTGCCAACAGGATCTGACAGCTGTAAACGAGTGTTGGTTGGCATTAATTATGCTGATCTCCTTTGCTTCCTGGTGATCTGGCCCAGTTGCAGCCATCCGTATATTTTGCCTTGGCTGTCTTTGCCTGGCCAGTCTGTGCTTGTTCAAGGCAGCTATTTACCCACTGAATGTTGGCAGGTACAGGCTGCTGTCTCTCCTGGGATTTTTTAGCATCTCCAGCTGGCCAGAGATCACCCTTCGACATGTGGACAGCTTGTCAGCAGAGACTTCAGCATGTTAAAATGGGCCTGCGAGCCATGTGTTTTATCTTGTCATGGAAGAGCAAACATTTCACCCGCATCCTCTGCCCATTCGTCTGACTTTGTCCTAAATTCAGTGCAGAAATACTCAGTGAAGACTCCTCCCTTCTCACTGCTGCTGCTGAGGTTTCCCCTGGCTGACCTATCCAGGATGTGTGCCATCCTTCAGACTCTCCTCCCCTACCTAGTGCCCCAAACAGCTCTGGAATGTGGACACCTTTTTGTCTGGGGGGGCTGGGAGCCTAAGTGATCCTTTATGGCAGCTGAGCCTCAGTGCCCTTGTGAGGCTGCACCTCATCTTTCCCCTCTGGCTCTCCTGACTGCACTGCTGAGCCTGCTGCCTTTGCTCAGATCTGTTGAAAATCCTTTTCTCCCAGCTGTTTTAATGAAGGTCTGTGGAGCTGTGTTCCCATCCCAGGTGGTTTGTGTTTTAAAGGCCATCCTTTTGCTTGGCAGTGTTGGGAGGCTGGCGTTGGGGGTTGGGAGCTGATACAACATTTGCAAAAAGGGCTCAATTATTGGGATGTTTTTCCACTTAAATTCTTTTTCCTGGATGACTTAGTTTATTTATTTCGGGCTCTGTGCATGAAGCATTTTTAAATGCCAGCTTGTCGTGTGTGAGCAGCTCAAGCATCAGTCTGCACGTGCGTGAGAGCTGATCACAGTGGCAGCTTCAGCCAGTCATGTCCCGCATGAATTTTCCTCCAGAGGTCTAGGAGTTACTAACAGATGCCCAGTCCTGTGTTCCTCAGCCACAGCTTCATTTGTCCTCATGAACTCCCTTGCTCTCCTGCAAGCCCTGGGGACCAGAGGCTGAAGACCACTGCCTGAGCCAGGGCCACTCAAAGCCATATATCCATCTCTCTAGAGAGAAGGTGGAGCAGGATACCTCTGTCCAGAACTCATCACCACTAACCTGGGACTTTGCTGCCCTCAGTGTCTCATCATGTGGGTCTGTTGAGACTCATCCTGTTTACATTCTTCCTCTTTGCATCAATTGGTCACCCTGCAGAATATGCCGGTGACTTTCTGAGAAATGGAGCCCTCGATCCTTCTCCTGCCTTTTTCCCATGCCCCAGTGTGATTGTGGGAATCAATTTGGTAAAGAGGGTGCTGGGGATAGGGGTGGTTGCTCAGCTACCTGGCTGTGTGGGATGACCTTCAGTTTAAGCCCATGTGCTCTTGGGTATAGGTCTGTAGCATTCCCAGGAGGACAGGAGGTTACCTGACACTGCTGGTAAGCAATCCTCACACATGAAATAATAACAGGGGCAAAAAAATCCTGGAGAGTTATAGAGGATGTGCTGTGTCCCTCTTGTATTGATGGCAAGGACAAGACCAGAGCTCATAGTTTGCTGGACCCTGGGCTGTCAGGTGTTTGGAGTAAGGATACAGACTCCAGGGAAAGTGTTTTGGGAGCCCTTGCAAGGTCCCAAGCTGGGCTGTAGGTCATGTCATGTGTGGCTCATGCACTGTTCATGAACCATTCCTGGTTGTCCACCAGCCTGGTTGATGTTGAGGACAAGCACCAGAGTGGCTTGGTCAGCAGTGCTGGAGAACACCCTTGGCTGGTGTGTGCTCTCTGCCAGGAGCCAGTGAAGCTCTGGACCTTGGGCTGGGCAGGAGGAGCAGGCGAGGGGTGGGCACCGTGCTGCTCCAGCTCGAGCCTGTCCCAAAGGTGACACGCAATGGCAGGAAGCAGAGAGGGACCCCGAGGTGTCCTGCCTTTGCGGGCACGTTCATCTCTCGCTGACCTGCACTGACAGCTGGTTTTCAGTGGGCTCTCTGCAGCGAGGCCGCCCGCTCGCTGCTGCTTGGCACCCCCCAGCTGGATGTCACATCACATCAGTTCGCGCGTTCGCAGCGACTTTTAGTTATTAAATATTTTTAGCGACAAAACCATCCAAAGATGTTTCATTCCTGCGAGCGTGAGTGACCTCGCCTTCAGCGTGGAGCGGGCAGGGGAGGGCAGGATGCCCGGGAGGTCAGGCTGGGAGCTGAGGCAGTGGAAGGCAGTTTGGTGGGCAGTGTCGTTCAGCGCCGAGGGGCCCTGGGGAGCGGCGGGCTCGGCGGGGAGCAGGTCCGTTTATCCCGTGTCTGCAGGGAGCGCGCTCCTCCTGCGCGGCTGTGGGACACACCGGGAGCCGGGCTCCGCGTCACGGCTCCTGCCGCTCGCAGCAGCCATCCCCACTTCCCCCTTTCCCCAGGGGAATGTGGCAGCCCCAGGCCACTACTCATCTGCTGTCAGCTTCTCCCTGGTCCTTGCGGGCGGGCGGTGAATTAGCACTGGCCGTGCTTCATGTTCAGTGCTGACAAGACCGACCTGTGCCAGGCACACCAGTGTGCACCAGTCAGTGTGTGCTGTTTTCCCAGCCTGTGCTCAAGCCATTCCTGCTGTTCTGCTGCCTTGTGCCTGAACACACCTTTCTTCTTGCAAGCAAACTGTGCAGCTTCTGTTTTGGCTCTGCTATTCAGCTCTTGCACGGGGGCAGGTGTAAATCTGCAGCTCTGACAGTGTTGCTGGTTTAAGCAGGAAAGGTTTGCTGACCAGCTTTGAGCTTTGGTAGTTACAAAGGCTCCTTCCCTGCCTCTGCAGCTTGTGGCATGTGTCAAATCACCTGGGTTTTCCTCAGCTTCTTGTTGACTCTGTGCAAGAGTCTGTCCTAGCAGCAGGCAGGGGAGTCCTGGTTCCAGGGAAGCAGCTGGTGTGGGATGCAGTCTCCTGCCACTGTGGCCTTCCAGTTCTAATTGATGACAAAATGGGAACAGACCAGGTTGCAAGGGACCTGGAAAGAGAGTCTGGTACAACCTTTAATGGGAAAGAGGGAGCGTGGTTATCTAGCACCCAACTGCATCTTGAAAGCCTCTGGTGATGGGGCCTCCACCACATCCCTGGGGAGGCTGTTCCAGCTGGCAGCTCAGCCCCAGGTCTCTGCCACAATGGAGACATCCAGCATTTGACCCTATTGCCATCCCAGCTCATTTTTCAGGAGCATTTCCAAAGGCAGCTCCTGGAAGAAGAGGGAACTTCAAGTGCCTGCCCTCCCAGGCATGCCAAACCGTGTGGGCATCCCTGATGGCCCGACAGCCAAAAGCCTGGACCAGTGTTGGCTGTCAGTCAGTGGTCCTGCTTGGGGGCATTTTCATCCCAGGAGGGAGTAGGAAAGCACCTCACCCTCACAAGCTGCTGCTTTGGAAAGCTGGGAGAGCAGCCTTGCAATGACTTGCCCAACCTTGCAAAATTATCACAGAAATGAATCTGCTCAGACAAAAGATTTACTTCCCCCTCTCCTTTGCAGTGAGGATTAATGATCATGGGAGAAGCTGGGGATATTTCATACGACTGTCCAAGGAAGAGAAAGAACTGAAATGGTTTGCCTTGGGCAAGGAGGGAGAGTAAAATACTACAGTGCTTTTCTGTCAGATCTCTTTATCGACTTGATCTGTACGTGTGCTCTCCCCAGATGTATTTATAGAGAATCCCAGAGGATGCAGTCAGTTCAAAAGGTTTTCTTTGTCAGGCATTGGAGACGTGTCCAGCTGTTTCCAGCAGCGACAGTGTCCTGAACTTTGGGGTCTTCCTGTCTTGACAGCTAGTCAATTAATTCAAGGATGAGATTGATCTGCCTTTCTGCAATTATTTTAGCTGGGTCCTAATGAGTTTTGTCTGGACAGGTTCTTCCCCATAGCCCTTTGAGCCAGACCTTGCCAGCTGTGCCAGGCTTAAGAAACAGCAAAATGAACCCGATCAAATGTGGAACAGCTTCATAGAAATATTGCTCTTTTCCAACAAATGCTGTTGGCCCAGTTTCCCTGGCTGTGAAGCTCCTGCTTTGAAACCTGTGGAGCAGGCAGATAATACATTTGAAAGCAGTGGCATTTTTCCTCCAGAAAAGGGACATTGTGCTATGACTAACTTGCACTTTTTCAATTCTAGTTAGGTATAAAATGGTAGGAAAGGCCCTGCTTTGGGGAGGGCAGGAGAGTGAAAACATTTCTCTTCTGCAGCGAGTCAAAATATGGATGGATGAGTCGCGAGGCTGGGTGGTGATCAGATCACAGGGATGAAAGAGCAAAATCAGTTCTTGCTCTTCCTCATGCCTAGAGCATGTGTGCTGCAGGTGAGGCTGCATCGGTGACTGGGGCACCAGTGATGTGGCCAAGCCCAGCTGTTTGCTCTGAAGCAAAGGGTCACACTGAAAGTCCCTCGGGGTCTCTTCCTTTGACAGGGAGATACACACACACACACACAAACCCTGTCATCTCTGCCTGCCTGCAGCAGCTGCTGCCCTGTGGGTGCTGTTGGAATTGATGCTGCTGCGTGCTGGTGGCCCTGGGCAGAGGCAGCAGGCTGGAGGTGTCCAGAGTGGCCAGTCCTCATGGCTGTGACAGGTGTGGAGGTCTGTGGAGCTGCTCACATCTTGGGGAGGCTTTCATGGGCTCAGCATGTGCTTTTCCTCTCTTTGTGTTGTTGCCTGGTGGCCGTCGCTCTGCCCAGACCCTTGAGGACTCACAGCCTTTGGGAAGTGGGCGTAGGGTATGGAGAGGTGCAGTGGTTCAGTGCAGACCTACAAACAGCCACTACATCCCATCCTGCTTAGAGGAGCAAACACCCATTGGCTGTTTATTGTCAGGACAACTCGGGTTGTCCCGATAGCCTGCCAAATCCTGGCCCTCTGAACTCGTCTGGATATGCCAGGACTGGGATCATCTTCATGGTATCCTGCTGTCTCAGCTGTTGCAGGGATCCAGAGCAGCTTGCAGACTGCTCTGGGAGCTCCTTGAAAGAGGAAGGTTGAGCTGTGCTTAATGACTGGCTTGCAGGCTTTTGGAGGGTGCCTGTGAACCCTCAGCTTCAGGAGTTCTTTTGTGCCTTTTTTTCCCCAGCATGTGGCAGCTTATTCCAGCCTGTGCTTCAGCCGTACCAGGGAAAATCAGAGCCTGTAATAGAAATGTTGGCAGTTTGTAACTCCACCACTCATGCCTGAGGCTGGAAGGGATTGCTCCAGATTAGAACTGCCCCGAGGCACCTGATAGAGGTGTAGGAAAGGCCAGGGATGTCCACAGGCTGAAGCACAGGCTTCCTGTGCTGCTTCCCCTGCTCCATCCCGAGTGAGCAACAAGTCGTGGCAGTTCTCTTTGCCTTTGTGGCCAGTGTGCTGGGTGGGTCACCTGGCACCTCTCTGATTGCATGGCAGCAAGGACAGCTGTTTGTTCCCTTGCTGCCAGACCACAGTGGGCAGAGAGGAGCAGGGGCAGGAGCCAGTGCTTGTCCTCTGTCACCCTTGAGCTGATTTCTCTCAGGATTTAGTGCGGTGCCCACTGTTGGTAAGAGATGGAAGGTACCCATTACCCTCAAGAGTGGATCAGCACCTGATGGGCCAGTGCCTCTAGTCCAACCCATTTCTCTAGTGCAACCCCAGCCCACCCAACATTCACCTTTCGTGGGCTCCTCAATGCTGTGGTGGGTGTGAGGAGGCAGAGGCTCATGCCTGGCTTGAGCAGAAGCATTTCTGCTGGGTTTGTTGGAGATAAGCTCTCCCTTAGGTAGGATGCCTCTGCCCTGCCAGGTCTGCTAGGCTGGGGCTGTAGTCCGAAAAAGGATGGGCTTCCAGCATGGAGGAGAGGAACAAACCTTTGTAAGAGGGGAGGTGATGATGGGAAGTCACCTCTCCTGGGTACCAGAGAGAAACTAGTACTCATTGGGGGCAGAGTCTCAATACAGTTTTTGGGACAGAATCAGCCTCCTCTGGCACTGGGATGGCAAAAGAGAGACACTGGGGCCACAAAATGGAGTCACTGGTGAGGCTTGGGGTATGCTTGTCTTCCAGGCCACTGACATCTGAATTTTGCACATGTGTGTTTTGCATGGCTGCTTCCTCCTAAAGCTCAGCGAGGCTCTGCTGATCTGAGGCTGAGCTCCAAATTAAATGACACCAAACAGCGAGGCTTTACATTTCAAAGGCTCAGAGCAGAAGGATGCCTGGGACTTTCTGTCGCTATGGAGTAATTGGGATGATTTTTTTTTCATTTTGGCGGCTTGTACAATGACCACCGGGTGCTCGCTCCACCGACAGATGGTTTTACCTGCATCTCCTGCTAATGTGAGGAATTATAACAACCCCGCAGGGATGAAGAGGGGTGACAGAGCAGAGTACAGTGGGGAGAGGAAGTTAGTAACTGCTTTGCATTCCTGGCTCTGGCTGCTTGTCACAGTGGTAACTTGTGGATGGGCACATTTGTATTACAGAACCCCTGGAAATTTCTGCTTCTGTTCCCCCATTCCACACACCACCAACCAGAAAATCTCCTGGTACATATAAAGTTGCTAAAGTGTCTCTTTGCCTTATCTTCACAGCTCTGTGGGATGGACCCTAAGGCAAAGGTGCTGTTTGAAGGTCAAAGATGGAACTCTGAGGCAGCTGGGAGAGTGGTTGTTCTGGGAGCCCCAGTCCCAGCACAGCACTGGGTGCTGTTGCCTTTCAAAGGAAACCTGTAGGGGTGTCCTGGCTCTGGGGGATGAAGAGAATGTGCCATGGCTGATCACAGAGTGGCCCTGTCTGCAGCTGCCTGTTGGCCTCATGCATTTGCTGATGGGCTCTGTTCCCACTCAGTAAGGTTGTAAGGTACTCTGGGAAGGCTTCAGGGAGGGAAACCATGGCCTCATTCCCATTGTGGGCACCTGCGTTTTTTCCCTGCTACTGGATGGCCGGTTACCCTCATTTACTCTGTGGTTTATTTCTGCCTGGAGCTGATAGCAGGTCCTTGACATGCAGGAAGGTAGATATCTATCATCTGCTGGGGCCAGCTGCTCTGCTCTTCACGCTGTGCAGATTCACAGCTTGGGGTAAGGTCCTCCCAGCAATTCAGTAACCAGACCGTGAGTTGGCAAAAGCTTATCAAGAGGTCAGTGTGGAGAAACTTGCTCGGGAACTTCTCTGCCGAGCAGTTCAGGAATGAGCAAAGCAGAAGCGGCTGCTGTGGCTGCAGGGGCTGCCAGATGTTGTGGGCTCGCAGTGGAGGAGCACAGCCATCGACTCCTCTCTGTTCCTGCATCTTTCTCCTCCTCTCTAGTTACATCTCTAGGTGCCAAGTTCCATTTGTTCCACCCAGGTCCTGCCACCCCAAGAAGCCACTGCCTTCATCTCCCACCTGTTCCCCTGCAAAGCTGTGTCTTCTGGTGGGACCTACTTTGGGACCCATAGCATTGGCACAGCTCTGGCTTTCTGCTGTGCCCCTGGGCAGAGGACCAATGTCCAAATCCCTCCCCTCTTGCTATCCAAGACCCAGCAGCCTTCCTGGGACAGTGCTGCAGCAGGCAGAGTACACTTCCTGCCCATGGCAATCTGCGGCTGCTTGGGGAAGGGCAGATGGGGACAGAGGTGTAGATATGCTTCCCCAAAGTCCTCCCCATCCTCCAGGTACCCAGAGTTTGAGGGGGGACATCAGCATTGGGAAGAGGAGGGATGTACTCCAGGTCTCAGGGTACTCAGGAGGATCCGGGGCAGCTCTGGTGGCTGCAGCTTTGGCTGATGTGCTGCGGTCGATGGTGTTACCCAGGGCTGTGTGTGGTTTGGGTACCTGGGAGAGCAGAGCAGTGGTGCAGATGGGGAGTTGGCTCCCCAGGAGGGAAAGATCTGGAAAGCTGAGTGGCGTGATGCATCTCTGGAGCATTACCAGCTCATGGAGCACATCTGGGAACATATGGGATCCTTGTGGAAGGGCAGAGTCAGGCTGGGCTCTGTCCTTGCCTAACTGCTTTGATTTCTCCTCCTGATTGATCTGCGCAGTCAAACTCACGATCCTTTGCTGGCAGAGGAGCAGTTGCCAGACTGCAAAGGTCGCTGGAAGCAGCTGCTCCCCTCCCCTGCTGCCTCGGCTGCCGGCAGAAGAGCCTGGCTTTGGAGGCCCTCTGTTTGTGTCCCTGCTGGCAGCGCCCGCCCCTGGCTCCCCGCACGCCCGGCACATGCGGCCGCTGCTCAGCAGGCGCTCTGCTCTCCAGACCAAGGTAACGAGCCCCCTGGGACCTGCGCCGGGTCCCTGGTGGGCCAGGGAGGAGGAGGAGGAGGAGAGAGCTGCAGAGGAAAGGCAGCCTCACCTTGCCTCGCCGTGCCCACTTGCAGCAGGGCTGCTGGAGAAGTTGGCCAGCACGTGCGGCTGCAGAAACGGCATGTCCCAGCTCGAGGGCACCTGGAGCTGTCCCTGATGGATCTGCCCAGTGCCTCCCTTCGCCTCCCTTACCCCCTGCTCGCCTCCCCTGCGTTCCCAGCTCCTCCTGCACTGCAGGCAGCCTGCCTGGCTGTGCCTTTGCTCTGTGCCTGCCAGCACTGTTGGTGTGCACTGGGATTTCCTTGGGCAAGTCGTTACCGCCGGCGGCTGCGGTGGCTGCGGGCTCTGGGGGCTTCATTAGCCGAGCTCACCGGGGGAATTGGCATCACACGGTGTGAGGTTGGCTCATTGCCCTTTGCCAGCGTTTTGGGGAAGAGGAGTGCAAGCTCTTGGATGTGAGGGTTTGAAGGTGGCTTTCTGGAGGCCTCTGGGGAAATGCCTCTTGTTCATTTATAAACATTCAGGAAGGAACTTGTCCCAGGCTCTGGCTTGCTTTTAAAACATGGGGATATCTGTCCCTGGGGCAAGGGAAGGAGGAGCAGGAGGAGCAGTGAACCAGAGGTGACCAGTGGCTCAGGGATGTCTGCCCTACAGCAGAGAGCCTGGATGGGATCCCTGTGACCCAAGTCAAGCCTGAATTCAGGGTTTCCCTGAGCAGGAGCTCAAACAGTCTTTCTTCACTGTTGGCTGCACTTAGCTGATAGCTTGGAAGATCCTCTTGTCCTGGAAACTTGCTTTCTGACATCAGATTTGTCAACGTGTTGTACTTGAGATGTGCTTATGGATGTCGTGATCATCTTCCCTATTCCTCCTCAGCAAACCAGGCTGAAACCCACTTGATCTTCCTCTTTGGATCTTCCTTGCCTTCCAAATGAGGCCAATAAGCCTGACAGTAAGTCCCTGTGGGTGGGGAGGGAAGGACTATTTTGTCTGGGAATCAGGCAGTTGCATCATGGCTTTGCCCTGGGCTGCTGGTGGCTTTATCTGTGCAAGTTCAGCGAGGTTAGGTTCTTCAGCTTCCCTTTTTGGCTTTCTCAGCTGTGAAGGAATGGTGTGAGGCTGAGCTTAGCTCATCGTGAAATATATTCCATGAAGCCTGGGAACTGGGGGCGTTGCAGAAAGACAAGGTTGTTCAAGGAGGTAGGAAGGGACAGGGAGGGTATTTATTCCACTCCTCCATTTTCCTCCTGGGGCCATTAATGTGACACATGTCCTGAGTTTGTCCTGGTGACTGACAGGCTGCAGAAGAACAACCAGAGATGCCTGCGATCCAAAGAGCAAGAGGAAGGGGTTCAGATTTGGAAGGGGCAGCTCAGACCTTGGCTCAGGAGACTGAGAGCCCCATGTGCTGTGGGCACCAGGCACTGCTGCTCCTGCTCCATTTCTGTTGCTTTGGTTTTGCTGCAAGAGGATTTCATGAGAGGACTCGTTGCAGGTGAAGACGTGTGTGAGAAGGCTGCAAACCACAAGCCTCCAGCTTGTCTGGACATTCCTGTTGCAGAAGGGCAAGTACTCAAGTGAATGGTGGCCCAGGAGAGAAAGCCATCAAGGTGGGTTGGGAATGTCCACCTGGATGATGAGCTCTCGAAGTTATCCATGGAAGAAGATCTGTCACCACAAGAGTCTTGTGGCAGGGCAGAGCAGGTCACTCTAGGTTAGGACTTAGTCTTCCTGTGAGCAACGTGACAAAGACACAAGTTTCAAAGAGGCTCTTTTTACCTGTGTGGTGTCCCATGTAGGGTGGGAGGCTGCAGTGCAGTGGGCTGCCTGGCTGAGGCAGGACAACAGGAGATGATCTTGGATGATGATCCCTTTCCTGAAAGGCCCTGCCTTGACAGGAGACAGAGAAATTGCCACAGCTGCTGCTCCTGGTAGCCTTGCCAAGGCAACAGAGCAGGCAAAGCGATTTAGCATTGCTCCAGTCATCCGTGATGGCAGAGATCATTGCACCAACCCCTTCAGCATTGTGATTAATGCTGAAGAAGCATCCTGTGAGGGCTGGGAGGAGAGCATTGGTCCCTGGAGATCTGCTCTCTGAAGCAGAGGCAGCCCTCTCCAGCTGTGGTCCTCCTCTTCCACAGTCTCGTCTGCCTCCTTTCATGTGGAGCTGTTGACCCGTGTGCTCCCATAGTGATGGAATTCCTAGGAACTGGGACAGGAACCCAGGACTGGTTCCTCAGGAGAGGAGAGATTATGTGGATTGACACAGATTCCTTGTTTTAGGATGAAAATCCGGTGTTTGAGCTTTCAGAATGATTAAAACCAAAGTCCCCTTCAGAGAGCTCGTGTGTGGCTGTGATGGGGAAGGAGGAGAAGAAAATGGGATGTGCTGGGGTCGGGTAGGAGGAAGAGTGTGAGAACATATAGTGGAGCTCTGGAAGCTGGTGAGTACCATCTCCCCAAGCTGGCTTTGCTTATCCATGGTGGGTACAGGAGCAAGGCAGAACTTGGGAAAGTGGAAAGCACTGAGTCTTTAGGAAAATTAATCTTTTTTAATGCAAAAGTTTCCTTTACTTCTGAAACTCTCTGCTCCAGGACTAATTACTACCAAATAACCATAACACCAGGGGGGACCCAAGCCCCATGAATTGTGTTTGTTTGCACCATCTGCTCTTTATTCTGCAGGTGACATTTCCATAGTTGGGGGCAGTATGATACATCCCTGGAAGCACATGGACTGATGTACCTGAGCGTGTCTGAGCTGGCAGTTTTGTCCAAGGCTTGTCCTACCCCCACGCCAGGGGCTCTGACTGCCCGCAGCTCCTTTTTGAAAGGTTCTGTCTCGCTGGGACTTGCTACCTGGCTCATCTCTGAAGATGATGGATGCTCCTTCATGTGCTGGAGGATTTCTCTTGCAGCTCAAGAGGGTGCTGGAAGAGGAAAAGGTCCAGAGTGTGTCAGGGCCTGTAGCGAGGCAGGACTGGAGCTTATTCCCTTTTGCTGGAGGACAGGATGGAATCTCCATCCCAGGGAGGAGAAGAGAGTTCATTACTCTGACAGCACCTGCCAGCCATGACCTGGGAGCCTGTGCCTGGTCCTGAGAGGGCACTGGGATCTCCTGAACCCACCAACCCCCACGGGCTCATTCCTTTACCTCTCAGTTTGTCCGTGCCTGGCAGCTGCCACTCTGCAGCTCCCGCCCTGGAGGAGCCATGGGAGCAGCTGGGCGGTGCGGCCTGGGACGCGCGGGCGGGCAAGGTGTAAATTGCATGGCGGGCTGCCTTCACTGAGGTGAAAATGAAAAACTCTCCCAGCTATCAAGCCCGGTGTTTCACGGCTCCCACGGTCCAAACGCACTCCCACTCCCTCTCACTGCTGCCGAGAGGATCTCGGGGGCTGGTTTTCTCCTGCCTGTCCTGAAGCCATGGCACTGCCACGTCAGCAGGGCGGTGTGTCCTGGTTGCAGGCAGGACCGGGGCCGTGGGAAGGGGTAAGTGAGCTGAGGGCAGGCAGGGATGCTGATGGCGTGGGAGGTGCTAATTGCCAGGCTCAGTATTCTGCTACCTGGAGGATTTGTTATCCCTTGGTGAGACTTTGTTTTCTGCTGCCGCGGTGCCGGTGGTGCCGCTGGTTTTTCCCGCTGGCTGACGGAAACGGCCTTTTCTTGATTGCAATAATATCACCTTCTGTTTCTGAAACACCCCGCAGCCCAGAGGATTTGAAAGTAAAGTGCACGTGCGTGGGAGCAGTCTCACCACCTCTGAAATGTGAGTTTCTCCAGGCTGGGAAGCAGCAGCTGTTCCGCAGCCCTTGGCAGCCCGGTGCTGGCGGCTGTGCCGTGTGCTGGAGCAGGGCCTGCCCGGCTCCGTGTGCACCCTGCTGGAGCTGCAAGCTGAGATGTCAGGGTTTCCTTGATGCTTGAGGTATTACTGGTGTAAAGCATGTCTGCCTGCCTTTCCATCCAGCAATTTGCCTTCCCTTCTGCCCAGCCATCTCTTGGGCTGATGGCTCTTCCCCCAGCCTCTGGCTGACTTCTGCCTCTTGTTGGGCAGCCCAGGGCAGCCAGCCTTCATCCCTGTCTCCTGTTGTTAGGCTGTGGCTCAGCAGGGAGGACCAGAATCAGGGTTAGGTTTTGAAGGGACCTCTAAAGGTCATCCAGTCCAGCCCCCCTGCTGTGGGCAGGGACATCTTTCACTAAAGCAGGTTGCCTAAAGCCTCATCCAGCCTGGCCTTGAACACCTGGCTATGTCCAGTGATGGGACATCCACAGCTTCTCTGGGCAGCCTGTTCCAGTGCCTAACGACCTTCAGCACAAGGCATTCATTCCTTATGTCTAGCCTAACCTGTTGTCTTTTGTTTTAAAAACACTGCCCCTTGGCCTGTCACTACAGGCCTTGGTAAAAAGTCTCCATCTCTTACCAGCACACTTTAGGGCTCCTCAAAACCTTCTCCTCTCCAGGTTGGATAGCTCTAACTCTCTCAGCCTGTCTCCACAGTAGGGTTGTTCCAGCCCTTGGACTTTCTGTGGCCTCCTCTGGACCTGCTCTGACATGTCCACGACTGTCTCATGCTGGGGACCCCAGAGCTGGAGGCGATATTCCAGGTGGGGTCCTACAAGAGCAGAGCTGAGGGGCAACATCCCCCTCAGGCTGCTGTCCATGCTGCTTCTAGTGCAGCCCCAGAGATGCTTGGCTCTGGGAGGAAGGGGTGCCTCTATTTTTTTGCTTTCATCAGCTCAGATGGGTGACTTGAAGCAGTGTTTAACCTCAAGCTGCTGTCTGAGCAAAGAGGCATGGAAACAGGGACATCCCCAGTCTGTGCCTGGGACAGAGGGGTGGCCCAGCAAGGAGTCTGTCTCCTGGCTGAACTGGGAGAACGCCGAAGGGCGCTGAGCAAACTGAATTGCAAAGCCTCTCAGGACTACCTAGCGCCCGTGTTCTAAGATAAGCGGGGATGACACACCGAGCGTGGAGTGTGTGAGGAAGCGAGGAGGATGTGGCACACAGCATGCTCCCCCCAGTCCTAGCTGGTGGCTCAGTTTCAGCTTTTAATTTTAGCAACCGATTTTAGGGCCGTTCAGCTCCACGCAGTTTTGTTGTTCCTTTAAAATCTCTGGGACTGAAGCACCCTACCCCATCATTGAGAGGTGGGGAGGACAGATGCCTCCAGCTGGAAGGAAGATGTGGGGGAGTTGTGTTGTCTGAGCAGGCAGGAGTTGCTGGCATGTGAGGACAGGGCTGGTGGGTCACCTGGGGGTCTCCCTGCACTGTGCCAGGTGCCAGCTGACTTGCTGGCACTACCCAGAGCAGCCCCAGTGCTGGCAGCACAGGCGAGGGGAGGCTCATGGCAGTGAGGCTGTGGTGATGCCCTGGCTGGCTGGGGGGATGCTGGTGAGCCCCCCCAAGAGGCAGCAATCCCCAGCCATAGTCACAAGCCCCCTGTGTGTTCGCACCCTCCATCTATTCCTTCTTCAGGTGTGGCAGCGTAATAAATGGAAGGGACTGACCCCAACTGCCTATGGAAAAACTCCTCATGTGGTTGGTGTTGCTGCAGTGTCACAGCAGAGTGTGGATGGAGCCTGTGTGCCCGACACCCTTCTGCTTCCCTGCAATGGCAGCAGCACGTCCTGTCACAGGAAGAGCAGGGGCGAGCGGCAGCTGCAGGCACATTGTGCCAAACTGATGTTGAGACAATCCCTGTTAACAGCCCACAGCTTCTCCTTGAGTCTGGGCCCTACTGGCCAGACTTGGGCCACGTGTCCCTTGGCCCCTCTGGGAAGTTGTTCTCTTGACTGGCACTGTGCAGAGAGCAGTCAGTGCGTAGGCTGGACCCTGGACTGTCGGTTTTCCCAGTGGTTCCAGCCTGTCCCAGCTTTTCAGCTGTGCCCAGTGGCAGATCCCTTGAGGGTTCATCCCTTACTGGTGGCCAGGAAGGCAACTCTGGGCTGCCTGGATCCCCTAAGGGAGAAGAGGGTTTGTATCTGCTGGGTGACCAGTTGCTTGCTCCCCATGGCTTTTCCAGTCCTGGATGGGATTTACAGGCTCATTTTTAATGTGTTGCAGGTAGAAGGTGCTCTGGCAGGGATGGGTGACAGGCACAAGCAATGGCTGTGTTCCTATGGCACATGGGTGGCTGGAGCACAAAGTGGACATCTCTGCAGTGGAGCCAGGAGCTGCTGGGCAGCATGAATAGCTCAGCTTCCAGCTCTGCTCCAGGAGGAAGCTCGGTGGTGTCATGAAAAACCTCTCCCCAACTGCTCCTACTGCATCCATCCTGAAATAAGGACTCACTGGGTTGGTGTGGTTTAACCATCACCTTGTGAGCCATGCCAGGGCATCACAGTAAGGAGTCAAGGGTGACAGGGAGCTTGTGGAGTGAAGTAGGGTGAGGACAGCAACTGCCTCCCCACTGCCTTCCTGGCGATGCTAGAAGTGTTCTGGGTTCAGCTGGAGCCTGACTGCCAGCATGGCCGTGCATGGCGAGGATCCAGAGAGCATCCACAAGGCTCGTTTGTGGTCTCCTAACAAGATAAATTCTTGCAGCAGTGGGAGATGAAGCAGATCCAGTTGGTGACATTTGAATTCCTGAGCACAGATGAACCTGACAGAGTGACAAAGCCAGTCCCCGCAGTGCCCCAGCTCACCTTCTGCTTCCCAGCAGGTGCTGAGGGCCATGGTGTGACATGAGCACCCTGCCACCTCCTTCCGCCTTTGCACAATTCTGCTGGGATTTTAATGACTGCAGGTCATGTCTCAGACACCTTGTCATGTCCTCTGTAGCCCTGGGACTGCTTTTGTGCTCACCCAGGAAAGTGGTCTTCCTCCTGGGAGGCTGTGCCCAAGCCATATCATGGGCAGAAATTGTGACCTTATGGACAAATAGGGGGAGGAAAATTTGTGCAGACAAATAGGTGGCACCTCCTGCTGCTGGGGAAGGTCTCCCGAAATGCTGGTTGTTGCATAATCCTGTTGTCCTTTCTGATGCACGAGGCTAGGGGATGCTCCATTCTTAGAGTGATGAGAGCAAAGTGGAGGAAATCCTACAGACAGTACGTGGTGGTAGGTGATTTGGAACCTGAGGTTAAAGATTGGGCGAGGTGCTCTTCCATCTGGGAAAGAGGAGTGCAAGAGTCTTCCCTTACATAACGCCTTGCTCCCGAGAAGGTGGTGAGAAGCACCCCACCACGTTCCTCAGATGGGCTGAGAAGGAGTTGGCTGCGTGGGAAGCAGTGGGTCTGATGCAGCAGGAGTATGCTGGAGCTGCTGTTCCTGTCGGGACTGAACTTGTGGACTCTGGATGTGTTTGTGTGTCTAGATGGGCTGTGTGGATTACGTGCAATGAACCCCCTGTTTCAGGTGCCCGGAGGAGGGTCCTGGATAGAAATCAGCCCTGCACGCTGTGCTGCTGCCTCCAGGTTTGCTGGCCATAGGAAGGGAGAGCTCCTGGCGGAGGCTGAGGAGGGAGGTGGCACTGCACGACCTTGCAAAGGGACAAGTCCCCTTCCCTGCCCCACTTACTGGTCCTGTGGTCACAGCCGGCAGCCTGACACTGCCAGTGTCCCACTGTTCACCTCTCGCTGAGCTCCTCCGCCCGTGTGAGACTGCATTGGATTTGACTGGAGGGCTCTGCCTTGCAAACTCCACGTTCCCCTTGCTGCTCCATCTGTTGGCTTGGCGGCACAGCCAGCCAGGGGCTCCCTCCTCAGCAGCAGTGCAGCACTGCCTGTTGAGCCTCTCTGTTGTTTTGCCATGTTGTTGAGCCTCTCTAATTTGCTCTCTTCCCACCCTTTGCTGTTGGACTCTGCTCTCCAGTCTCTCTGGGCTGTTTCTTTTCACTGCAGTGTTCCTCTCCACTGGGATAATCCCAGACTCGCTGTGTCACCAGCCTCTTGGTTGCACTCTGGTGCCCTATTCTTGCCTGGCCTCTGCCTGCTTCCTAATCTCCTTTGGTATGATCACAAGGCTGATCTCCCTCCCCCTTTGGAATATCCCCCCTCCAGCCCAAAATTCTGTTGTCATGGCTTCCCACATCATTGCCTCTGCCCATTTCTAAAGTCTTCATGCAGCCTCATCCCTTTGTCCCAGGCTGGACAGGACAGCATTCCCAGCTGCAATCTTTCTGCTCCTTCTTGGGGCCGTTGTCCTCTCCTGAGCCCACCTGCCAGTGCTGAGCTCTGCAGCAGCCCTGCCAGAGGCTGGGTTTCTCTGGGAAGAAGCACAGAAGCAGAGGCCAGCTCACTAGCCTGGCTTCCAGCTTAATTTGTACAGACATAAATTAGCACCCCCAGGCTCTGGTTTCCCTCCATTTTATTTTGGGAAAAACTCTGGATGAATTGGGAAGAAATCAAGTATTGTAGCTGTCTCTAATGAAGGTAATGACAATGAGTGTCCAGCTACTTCAGTGTGGTCCCACTGACCTGGTCTCCAGCCATGGGCTTTGGCTGCTGGACACCTGGCCTCTTCTGGCTTCAGGGACACAGAGCTGCTCCCCACCCTGGCAGGATGGAACATCCTTGTCTCTCTTACAGGATAATCTTGAGTGTGAAGCAGCATTTGGCTCAAGAGCCAGTCCTGCTCTTCACTCAGGTGTGCGTTTTTATTCCTTAAAATGTCAAGATTCCCACATTTTGTATGGGCGGAGGGGGTGTTGTTTGGGTTTTGGGGGTGTCACTACTGTGTCTGTGTAATTGGAAGTTGTAGCAGCCTAGAGTAGATTATAGGGAGAGGGTATGTCCTAGATCCACCCTTTTGGAACCTCAGGATGGGCTTTGGGAAGTCATTGTGGGATGTCTTGGAGGCCAGACTGGAGCCCTGAGGATTTAGACTGGTTGGAGACCTCACATGAAATTAATGAAGGTCTCTTTGCTCTGAGATCCTTTGAGTTGTCCTTGTCTGCATGAAGTGGTGGAAGGCCAGCTGGATTTATCCAAAAAAAACCCCTGCAAATCCTGGAGATACCCATCTCTGCTGTGTGTTGCAGTAACCTAAAATAACGAGCCGAGCTGCAGGTTGGCGGATGGGCTTGTGGTTGGTAGAGCAAGGGGCAGAGCGCCGGGGAGGGCTCTTGTCTGCGTTGTTGCTGAAAAAGCAGGAGTGATATGAGCCGCCTCTGCTCTGCTGCTAAAAACAACCCAGCTTGTTTTTATTTAATACAGTTTTGATCTGCAGGCCTCAGTGTTTCACCTGCCCGCGAGTGGGAACTCCAAACTCCAGGCGCCTCGGAAGCCACTTGCGTCCCTGCATGTCCCTGCGGCACTGGGACAGGGAATGTGCTTCCTCCTCGGCTGGAGGAGGGACTGCTGAAATTCAGGCTGGAAGGCATTGGGATGGGACAGGTGAAGCTTCTGTTGGGGTCGTGTTTCTGCTGCTGTGGTGTTTCTGGGTAAACTGTGCCTCTGCATTGCCAGATCCTGCAGGTTTTCCCAAGAAAATGGACCAAGAAACTGCTCATGTGGGATTTGTGCCTGTATTTCTTGTGCAGCATCTGGCAGCATGGAGGTGGCTCTCCAGGTGGTCCAACTGCCAGCACCGGGGAGAGGGTCAGCGTTGGCTCACGTCTGTTGTGGATCCTGCCTGGTGCCAGCATTTGTCTGGGAAATAAATGATTCTTAAATCAAATTGGTCCATCCCCAGGGCGGAAGGGGGTCAGGCTTTTGTAAGACCATGATTGATGTGTCCATAGAGCTCATTCTTGGTGTGGGGCCAGCTGTGGCTACGGAGAGCCCCAGAGGGATGGGGACTCCCATCCTCCCTGCTGGAGAACGTGCAAACAAGCCACACCAGCAGGCCATGACTGAGGAGAGTAGTTGAGGCAGGGAGGAAGATCATTGGGTCAGGGAAGAAGAAGATAATCAGGGCAAGAGGGAGGAAGAGAATAGCTGGGGCAGGGAGGAGGAGGAGGAGGAGGAGGAGGCGGAGGAGGATAATCAAGGTGGTTGCAGGGTTAAATAAAAGCTGTCAGTGATTTGAAAAGAGGAAAGAAAGAAAAAGAAAACCCGCTGAAGAGACACTCTCCTTTCTCACCCGGCTTGTAATCAGCCGCCCCCTCTGCCAGCGAGCAGCTGGCGGGCAGGCGGGTGAGGAGGGGGTGGCAAGAGGGGTCCAGCTGCTCCTCGGCCCGGCCTCAGCACCCCGAGAGTCCCCACAGCCCTGGCTCAGCATGGGCTGCACGGCCCGGGGGACATGCCCCTGTCATGGGTCCCTGACAGGCTGGGGGTCTGAGGTCTTGAAGAACATTGCCAGGGGGAGGTGGGGTGAGGAAAAGGAGGAGGGGGACTTGTTTGAAATGCCAGGGATTCATCTCCCACTCCCCCTGCCCTCGCTATTCTGAAAGGAGCTGCTTGAGCTGTTGGCTCTGGATTATATTAATTAGCAGAGAAGTGCTACGCCTGCTCGTGGGGCTGTGCTGCTGGGTGGAACCAGAGATCTGGCAGGTCTGTGTGAAGCAGCTGCCTGGCTCCCCAAAACCCCTTGCTCCAGCCCAAAATGAGCACATCAAAACCAAGGCTGAGCTGGAGGTCTTCAGCATCTCCTCCTGGAGCCCAGCTGGCTCCTTACCCCCAAGGCCAAACCTGCCTGCCCCGGAATGTGGGTCTGGTGTGATAGGGAAAGCAGCACTGTGGTTTTGGGATGGCACCCTCTGCTCCTCACTAGGCCTCCACACCTGTGGGCAAAGAGGGCCAGTCTGACCCGGCCAGGTGAGAAGGTCAATGTGGTGGGGGGCTGCTGGGGCAGGGGGCCGAAGCCACATCCCTGCCCATGGGTTCTTTGTGTCTTCCAGGAGAGGAAGCTGTGTGCCCACCCCCGGATCGAGATCTACAAGCAGGACCGCATCTACTTCGTGTGTCCCCTCGCCCGCCAAGGGGACTTCTATGTGCCTGAAATGAAAGAACTGGAGAGGAAGAGCAGGGCTGCTGCAGCTGTGGCCGAGGACGCCCAGACAGACATCACAGGTATCCATGGCTTGCACACGGGCTCCATCTTCGATTGGCATCAGCCCTCACAGAGGTGGGGTCCTGGTGTCCCCAGTCCTGCTGCCTGAGCAGACAGAGACTGACCTGTGCCCACCTGGTGCCCAGCCACTGAGTCTCAGCACACTTCTTCCCCTCACCCTGGGCTGATCCCCAAGGATCTTGTCCCTGAGATGTCATGCCATGCCTCGGGGAGCACCCAGGAACCCTTGCAGTTTTGGGACAAGGGCCAAGCTGCCACTGAGCCACTGGCCCACTGTTGTCAGCGCAGAGCTGGATCTCACAGCTTTTAGTTGCAGCTGGGCTTGTTTTTCTCTTTGTCATATACATCTTCATTGATCTCATCTTCATCTGTTACATACTGGGATTGCAAAGAGCTTAAATACCAGGTTGCTGTAGCTGGTGGTGGAGTTGCCTGAGAGCATCTGCTCAGCAAGATTTGTTGGAGCCTGGATGTATTCATACAGGAAGGGACCACAATGGCTGTAGGCGCAGAACAGCAGTGCTATAGTAACCCAAAATGCTAGTTGCCTTCACCAGCCCACATGCTCCCGTGCCTGCGAGATGTGGGAGCCAGCTATCCAAGCATTCCTGGGCACTGGACAGCACATCCAAGCCAGCTGCTGGCAGGGGCAACCACCTCCCCCTGCCCCATGGGATGCCCATGCTTGTGTAAGGGGCATGAAAAAACCATGAGGGCTGTGCTCGCCTCCTGGGCAGTCAGGTCATTTGCTTTAACACATCTTCAGGTTTGGGTTGCTTTAATTCTTAATCTCATAAAAGCAAGCCTGGGAATTGCTTTGTGGGAGCTCTGTCCATTTAGCGCTGCAGTCGAGTCTAATTGGAGCTGTTTCCCAGCACTTCCAGGTCCCGTGTTTGCACGGTGCTCCCTCAGCTCTTCTCCTCTCTGTCTGCATTGTGTCAGGGTGGCTGCTGGGGGCACCAGCCCACCTTGGCCAGAGGTGCCCCAAAGCCCCCCTGCTCTGACATCTTCCTGTGGTCACCCCTTGGCAGGATCCATGGGACCAAAGGCAGCTTGGGGGTGGTGCCTTCAGTAGCTGTGTGTGCTCCCCTCTGCCCTGCTCGGGGGGTGCATGATCCTGCAGCACAGCCAGGGATGCTCAGAGCAGCCACTGTCTCGGTGCTTTCCCTGGGATGCCACTGCCAGCATGCCTGCAGTGGGGGAGTCTCCTGCCCTGATGGAAGAAGGACTAGGAAGGTCTTCCCAGTTTTAGAAAGCAAATGATGTTGGACTTTCTCACCCCGGGCTGGGCTCCCCAGCAGCTCTAGGCCAGCTCCTCCACCACCCCTCCCCTTCCAGGCACGTAGATGAGCTTTTGTCGGTGCAATCTGATGCAGTGCCATCTGCTGAGTCTGCACAAAACCAACTTAAAATAATAATAACTGTGAGGTTGGCCCTGCCTGCGAGACTAAGGAGTTGGGCTTGGATGTTGCACTGTGATTGTCAGTGCTGGGCACAGTGGCAGAACCACATCTGATGGGGTGTCACATCCTTGCTCTGGCTGTTGGAGAGGGCTGGGGATGTGGCAAACCTCTGGGTGGCTTGTGCAGCTCCTGCCTGAGGGCTTTGGTGGTCCCAAGAAGATTACACCTTATGGAATGAGAGTGGTTCTCCCTTCCTGATGATTTTATGTGCTGGGATCTGTGCAACCACCTCCGAGTTGGAGAAAGAGAAACCTCTTTTCCCATCCTTTTTTTCCTTCTTCCCTGGGCAGTCCCTCAAGAAGCAAGCTCCAGTTAGTCACAGCCCCTTTAACGGGTATGATGGGCATGAGATCTTGATGACCCAGCAGATCCTGGGATGTCTGTGACAGTTTTCAAGCTTTCCTCTGCCATCTGGAGCGGGGGCATAGCAATGTCCCCATCTGCCTGTCAGCATGATCCCCCCTCAACCCCAGCTGCTTGGATTTGGGTTATTTCTTGATCCTTCTCAGCTTTGAGGGGATGTTTTAAGTTGTCCTGCCCTGCTGGAGGCTCAGTGCCCCAGGGGCGGTGGGGGAGGGTGGTGGTCCCTGACGGTGACTGTCAGCTTCCTCTGGCTGTGCCTGAGCTGCACAAATCCAGGTGTAGGGCTTTGATACCCTGTTGCCTCAGTGGATGAGTGGAGACTGGGAGTGGATGAGTGGAGACTGCCTCATTTCCTCTCCCAAAGGCAGCTGAGGATGCTCTGTGCACAGAAGCTTTGGGCTGACACTCCTGATGTGGCAGCAGAAGAAGCTCCCTCTTTCCCCTTCCCAAAATACTGAGATAAGAGCATTGAGTGCAATTTCAGAGTGGGCATCATGATGAGTAAACGCTCTGTGTGAACACAGCACTGGTCAGTCACAGCTCATGAAACTCCCCTCCAGCAGCTGGATTATGCTTTCTTTGAATTAAAGACTTGAGAAGTTCCAAGTGGAAGGTGTTGCCGTTTCTCCTCACCTGTCATTGTGGCTGGTGCCAGACAGTACCAAGCGACTTGGAAGTGTAAGAAAAGCTTGGGTTTGTTTTCTCGAGCCTCCTGACCTTGGAGCACATCTCTCCATTTAGGCTGTCATCTGCTGTCCTTGCTCCTGAGCTCACCCTGTGCAATGCTGGGTGCCTGTGGCTGTGAGCAAAGCCAGAGGCCGCAAAGGCTGTGGGACATGGTCCAGGGTCTCTGCTTTCTGCTGCTGCTCTGCACAGAGCAGGGCGCTGGCAGCTCTGCTGAGGACGGACACACTCAACACACAAGGAAGGGGCCGGGGGCTGTGGCTGCCTCTGCACCAATTCCGTCCCTTCTTCGCCATCGTCAGGGTCATCGGAAAGACAGGAAGCATTTTAGGAAGGCGGCTGATGGGTCTCCAGGGGGCCAGTGTCAATCACGATTAGTTGTTTTGTACTTAATTGTTTTCTGGGGCTTTGGCATCAGCACGGCGCTCAGCGGGTCCTCGCTCCCGGCTCCCTCCCAGCAGAGCTCTGCAGCGTGACCCCGCTGCTGCGCATGGAAGGTGAAAGCAAACAAAAGCAGCCTCTCCACACGGGCTTGCTGGCATGAACACAGATGGTTCCCGAGCACATGGCTCTGCCCAGAATCTCAGGTGCTCATTTTCCTGGAGCATAGTCTGTCCCACAGCATTCAGGTACAACTGATGGCACCACGTGCTGAGCCCCAGTGCCACAGAGGGACAACTTTCCTGATGTGTTCTACCTCATCTCTGCTCGCTTCCATCCTCCAAAGAGCCCTGCCTGTTCCTGCATGCCTCTACATCCAGCCCCTCTCCTGGTGGGTTGTGTGTGAGCTTCAGCAATCACGGAGGAGCTGTGCCCCCTGGCAGCACACTGTATTTAAAGGTGATGAATATTTGATGGAATGAGGGGAGGGAAAGGGCCTGGGAGCACCAGGAGTAGAGCACTGCTCAGGCATCAGTGTGGCACAGGGGCGATGCAGGAGGAGAGCCCGCCCTCATTCTGGATTTGGGAATGCCAGTACCTGGTATGGCACAGGGCTGAACTGTCTGGGGAGCCAGCTCCCCAGCAGGCTCACTGGCAGTGTGGGCTGAGTGGTTCCCATTGCACCCATCCCTGGCTGGTCTCTTGGAGCTGGCTGCTTGATATCCTTTCTTCCTAGCTGGCCTTGGCTTTTGGGGGACTCCTCAACACCCTATCATGCCTTCATCCCAGACTGTGCCTGTGTTTCCCAAATGAAAACTTCCTGCGTTCCATGTTCCTACTGAGTGAAAGTGGGATGGCTATTACATCCTTGGGGAAGCAAGGTCAAGGGGGAGTTTCAACAGGATGGCTGCTACCTCGCAGCATGCCAGAGGGAAAACCCACACTGGATCAAGGTGGTTGACTAGTTCCTGGTATAAGGACCAGCCTTGGAAAGGTGGATGCAAGGAATGGGCAGTGGTTCATGGGAGGACCAAACAAGGTGTGTGGGGAAGGATGGACAGATGGGTGCAAGAGCTGCTGGAAGGCTGTGCCTGTGAGATGAGAGCTGAATCCCTGCTTGCCCTTCCACGGGGCTTTGGTCGCCCTCTCAGAGCCCCTTGCACTGCTTTCCTGGCCTCCCTGGGCTGTGTTAGGACAGCTGGGTGTTCCTGCCACATTCCCCTGTCAGAGCTGGCCCCAGATGGTCCCTGGCAGCAGCAGCTCTGCCCACCCCAGACATTTTTCCTGGCCAGGCTGAGTGGCCATGCCAGAGCCAGCCTTTGCCTGTGCGGAGGAGAGCGAGGCTTCTGAAATGGGCAAATTTGCCAGCTGAGGCTGCTCGAACGTGATCAGAGGTGACAGAGCAGTGACAAAGTGCCGGGCTGAAGGGAAACAGGACTCGATTTATTGTCGCCCTTGGAGCGAGGGAGAGGAAGGTGGCTGTGAGAGTGAGGACAGCAGTGCTTTCCCACAGTGGTGGCTTGGAGCAGCGTGTAGGTCAGCTTCATCCCCGTCTTCTTCTTCCTGAGCTGCTGCTCCTCTCCTCAGGAGCTTCTTTGCTTTGTGTCATGGAGTTACATGACAGCTTCTGAGCCAAAACATTCCCTGGGGTGTCAGGGGAGGGGTGCTGAGCAGGCAGGGCACTGCTTGGGGGGTTGGTGTCACTCCTGTCCCCTCAGGTCTTAGAGGGACGCAAGATGACCACGCGTGACACGAGCTGTCATGAAGCCATGGTGGGAACGTGTCCATGTCACCTCAGGCCAGCAATTTGGCCAAATCAGATTATTTCTTCTTTTGAAATCCCCACTAAGGATCTTGCAAACCCTAAGTTGTCTTCAAGGCTCAGGCTCTGCACACTCCCCTTCATCCCCCACAGCTCTCCATCTTCCCAGAGGCTCCCTGCTGACCCACTGCCCTGCTGAGGTCCTGTCAGGTGGGACAGCATCTCCCACCTTTCTGCTGCCCACTCAGCAGCTGCTGTCCCCTTCAGCGAGCGCCTCACTGCAGCGTGCAGAACATCCTTTTTAACTTAGACTAAATGTAGTTTCCATGTCGAGGTGCTCCTTGATGCTGCAGCAAAGGCACAGCGTGTTAGTGGGCAGTGGTTTTTTCCTCCTTTCCATGGGAGGGGTCACCTGGCATCGCCTCGGGAGCGGCCGAGGGCTCAGCTCGTGCCAGCTGCCAAAAGGGTTGCCAAGGAGAGAGGGTAGAAACTCAGGTTCCTTTCCAGGATGAAGCCAATATGCCACCCAGGTGGGATGAAGCAGTGGGTGCACCGTGTCTGTGGATCTTTTCTGGCTACCCCTCATCCTGCTACCACTGCTCGGTCCTCTCGGAACAGCCGTCACTCAGGCGGCAGGACCGTGGGATGATGCTGCTCAGGAGGCAGAGGACTGCCATTTACAAGCAGTTCTGCTGGCAGCTGCCCAGGCCGGGAAGAAAAACAGCACAGAAAAAGGATTCAAGGATGTTTGGAAGGGAAGTTCTCTCATTGGTGGGTCTCCTTCAGCAGATCAGTGGCTGCCACACAGCTGGAGGAGAGCAAGCAGCCCAGCCTTTGGCACCCTGGCTGCGGGAGCTGGAGGAGGCTGGAAATGCCTGTGGAAGCCCAAGGCAGCCCATGCCAGCAGCTGAGGATGGTGCTGCACCAACAGGAGACAGTGTGGAGGAGAGGGCTCTCCTCTCCCACCCAGGAGGGTGGTGACCACAGAGAGGCTCCCATCTGTCACGTCACAGCCCTGTTGGTGGCAAGCCCCAGTCCTCCACAAGTGCTCCTGCTGGGTGGGGCTCCTCCTGGTTCCCCTCCTCGTGTGGGGCATGATCCTCAGCAGGGGTGTCCAGCCCAGCACAGGTGGAGGTGCTGAGAAATGACAGAGCCTGGCACTCACTTCCCACTGATACAAGGCAGGCAGGGAGAAGATGGAGCAGGGAGGGCCGTGATGGAAGAGCCTGCCCAGTGTTTGCTGACGTATCGTAATTAACAACGTGGATCTGTGATGTCATAATTAACCACGTGGATCTGTGATGTCATAATTAACAATGATTAATGTTAAACAGGAGGGTTTTGTCTCCTGGCTGGTTGCTCTGGCAACAGCACCGAGCTGCTGGTCTCAATCTGACACGTTCCTCTCCTTGTCGACTCCTTAATTGTGTTGTCGATCGAGCTAATGAGGCAGAGATCTGGGGAGGGACAGGTGGGCCAAGGGGTCCACCTGGGCAGGCAGGGGCAGCCCCTGAGGGTTTGGGCATGAGGTGGGGTGTGGCTGGCAGCCAGGTCATGTGGAGAAGCACAGAGTGGGCTGGGAAGGCTGTCCCTATCCTCTGGCACCCCAGGACCTGTCTGCTGCTATCTTCACACAGCTGCCAGAGCTGCCGGCTGTGGGGGAGCCACGGAGGGTGCAGGAGCAGCCTGTCAGGTGCTGAAGGCACCAGGTTGCCCTGGCATGAGGCTGGACATACACGCCTGCCTCTGACAGCAGCACATCTGAGGATTTGCCCTTGTGCCATCATCCCTTTGGGTGCTTCAACAATGCTGCAGCTCCACATCAGCCTCACAGCACAGTGTCCTCCCTGCTCTTTGTCTCATTCCTGGTGCCATGCCAGAGACAGGCATGCGTTGCCCCTAAGGAAGGGCTTGCCAGGTCCTTGGTGTCTGCATGGAGAGCAGCTGTGGGGCCAGGGTGTGGCCAGGAGGTCAGGGCATGGCTGGAAGCTGGTGGTTGTTTGTGCTGACTTGAGGGTTCCCGATTTCAGAGAGCAGTTTGAGCTCAGCTCCTTTTTGGCCTGGTCACGTCTCAGAGGCATAGGAGTTGACAAGAGGAGCTGGTCTCCACTGTGGCCTGATATCTCTGAGGCTTCTGGTGTCTTTGAAGGCTGTGGCACTCCATCCCCATTGCCTCCATCTTCCCACAGGATTCACTGCTTCCCCTTCTGTCTCCTCCCAGGGGTCGACACCATGAGTGAGACGAGCTCCATCAGCATGGAGGCCACAACCGACAGCAGAGACACCTCGGTGGCCACCTCCATCCTGCTGCCCTTGCCAGGCAGCCGTGGGCGGGAGGAGGCGGACAACCGCAGCGAGCACAGCTACAGCGAGTCCGGAGCCAGCGGCTCCTCCTTCGAGGAGCTGGACCTGGAGGTCGCCGGGGACGGGGAGGGAGCCCCGGGCCTGCTGCCTGATGTGGGCTACACGGGCAACCAGGAGGTCACAGACAAGTGGACCAAGGAGCCCATTGCTGCTGAGAGAGGAGAGGAGTGAAGAGAGACCTGGTTGCCTCACCTCCCGCTGGGGTCTGAGTTACTGGGAACCAGTTGCCTTTCCCACCTCCTTCCTCTCCAGCCAAGAGATTTTGGTCGCTGATTCCCCCCAGGACCTGCTCTCCCTCTTTGCAGAAAGGGTGTTTGGCCATTTTTGGGGGTGCTGGGAGTTGGGGGGATTTCTGTGGTGCTTGGTGGCGCAGGGTAGGTGCAGGCTGGGGGGACAGCGAAATGCATTTGCCGTCTGTGTGTGTCCAGGCACGTCGCAGATTCCTTGCAGGTGTCTTGGGATGGTGGTGGATGTCAGAGATGTCCCCTCTGGTCTCTGCTGGTGCCCCTCTCACCCACAGCTTCTCTCTGCCGCACCACCACGTTTTCTAGCACCAAAGAGCCGTGAGTTGGGTCGGTTGGGTTTGTTCCCCTCTTCTCTTCTCCTTGCTGAACAATGGAAACATCCTGTGTAAATGCCCTCCTGGCACTGCCACGGGCGCTTTGGGGTCTGTAATAAAGTGGATGCTTTTCCTCACTGGTGGCTGGTGCGTTGCTGACTTGTCCTTTGGCTGATTGCACTGTCCTGCCCCATGGTGGGGAGTGGGCTGTGGATGGGAGCTGCCCCCGTGGCCCTCGACTGAGCTCAGGGACTCTGCATCCCTGCTGCTCAGGCTTTCTCCCTGCCTGGACAACCCAGCAGGGCTTGGGGTCTGTCCTCAGCCTGTGCAAGCTGCAGGGGAAGCAGGGAAGGAAGGGTCCCAGCTGCTGAGCTGAGCTGGGCAGAGCTGGAGGGAGGTGGCGTCCCTGCTCCTCCTGGAAACCTGTGGAGAGTAAAACCAGTGTAAAGCCAGGTCCTTGGGCTGCTGCTGGGCCGCCTCTTGTGGCAGGGGACACCAGACTGCCTGCACTGTGCTTTCCTGACATCCCCTCTGTCTGTCCTGCTGCTGTGCAATGCAGGCAGGGAGGGCTGCCTGTGCTGGTCCCAGTTCCCTGTCACTCAGCTTGGGACAAGGAGGCAGCTTGGACATCATGGCCATGGTGCCACGGGGCAATGCCAGGAGCCAGAGCATCTGCTGAGTGCCCTTGGTGCCTCCAGCAGCCCAGGGATTTTTTCCTGTTGGTCAAAGGTGGCAGCCCAAAACTGGGACTTGGGGTGGGGGTGCCAGGGGCAGGGGAGGTCTGCCTGTCTCTCCATGGGGGGAATGTGTCCTCCCTGGCTTCGAAAGGTCATGATTAGTCCTCAGCCAGTGATTGACATGAGATTGTTCATAAATATTTTGTGTTCTGAGTGATAAAATATTAAACTCCTCCAGCCCACATGGAAAAATATTGCTCTTCCCGGTGTTTATCTTTGTTGCTGGTTATTACAAAACTGCCAAGCCCCCTGAAATATTTATGCTTGGCTGAGGCTCCCAGGGGGTTGGAGGCAGGCAGTGGATCCTAGCGGTGCTTGTCCCCTAACCCCACTGAAGTTGGGGACCAGAGGGGCTTTGCCATCATTCTCCTGCCGTCGACAGCGCCGGGACCATGCAGCCAGTGCCGAGGTGTGTGAGAGGCTGGAGCCAGCACCCCTCTGCTGGGGGAAAGCGGGACCGCGGCCGTGCCATCATCCCTTGGCACAACACATCTCCAGCCCTCCTCAGCTCTGTCCACCCCGGCCCGCGGTGGCAAGGTCCCCCAGCCCAGGCACGCTCCTCTCCCCAGTGTCCCGCTCTGTCTGTGCCAACAGTGTTGAAAGGAGATGGGCTGGTGAAGTCTGGGGTGCTGCTGCTCAGGACTCCTGGGGGGACCTTGCCACGGACGTTCCGAGTTATCCCTCCCCAAGCCAGGATTGCCAGGGGGGAATCCAGCAGAGCGTCTGACTCACTGCAGTGCCCTTAACCCGCAGCCTGCAAGTGCAGCAGCTGGCAGGGGGGAACTGAGGCACACAGAGGTGAGATGGTTACTCGGGGCAGTACCCCAGAAGCACCCCTGTCCCCTGTGTCATCCCCTGTCCCCTGTGCCATCCCCTGTCCCCTGTGCCATCCCCTGTCCCGTTCTTTTCTCTGAGTAACGGAGCTCTTGCGATGCAGCAGCGCGGGATCCTGGGCAGCCGAGTGGCTCTAGAAAGAGTTTGGGCAAGTGGTGGAGATCTGGAACACAGCCCTGCCAGTGCCTCCGTTTTTGTGTGGTCCAAAGCCTTCCCCAGCTTGGTGCTTGGGCTGCTGGTGAGTGCTGGGGGCAGCGTGGAATGCAGGTGGGCAGTGGGGTAATGCTGGGCGCCTGCCCTCCTCCCGAGGACTTGGGAGCAGGGGGCAGGCCAGGCAAGGGGGGAACAAATCCCGGGGCGCCAGTTTGTGGCTGTGGAGCTTGAGCTGGGGCTGAGACCCCTCTCACCGGGCTGGGAATGAGCTGGGGGCTGTGGGGCCAGGGGAGCAGGTGCTGAGCTGTGCCCTGACAGGTCTGCCAGGGTTCAGAGCAGGTCCTGCCTGCTCTGGCTGTGTCCTGCCTCTGCCCAGCCTGCATCTGACAATTCCTTGCTCTCATCTCGCCATGCCTTGCCTGTGTTCTGCCTGGATCTGGCTGTGTCCTGCCTTGCCTGGCCATGTCCTGCTTGCATCCTGCCGCTGCTCTGGCTCAGTCTGGGCATCCCTTGCCTGGACCTGGCTGTGTCTTGCCTGTGTTTTGCCTTCTCTGTCATGTCCTGCCTGCTCCTGCGTTCCCTGCCCGTGTCCTGCCCGTGCCCCTGCCTGGACCTGGCCATCTGCCCCCAGTTTTGCCCCAGCCCCGGCGGTGCCCTGTCCGGCTCAGCCGGTGCCGGAGCGAGCGGGGGGAGTCGGGGC
>VZRO01001737.1:1043782-1057185 GCA_013397915.1 Daphoenositta chrysoptera | reverse complement strand
GGGCGCCCCCGGCGCCCCCCCCGCCGCTCCCCCTCGCCCGGCTCAGGCCGCGGGGCTCCGGGAGAGCGGCTTGGGGGTCCTCGTCCCCGCGGTGTCCCGGCAGCCCCGAGCCCCACAATGGGCACTCAGCGGGACCCGCCGCCGCAGCCCCCGGCCGGGGCTGCCGCCGGCACCGGGGCAGGGAAGCGGGGTCACCGCCCGGCCCGGAGGGACAGACCCCCGCCCCCGCGGTTCCCCCGGGTCTCCCGTCCGGCTGTCCGGGCAGGGGGGAGCGGGGGCTTTGGGGGGTCTGTGAGTGTGCCGGGGCAGCCGGATCTCGGGGCGCGCTCGGGACGGGATGCGGGGCGGCCGCGGGGGCGGGGGAGCGCCCCGGGGAGGCGCCTCGGCCCCGCGGGGCACCGGGGCTGGCGGCCCTTGTGCAGGGGGNCCTGAGACCTCCGCGGAGGTGACACTGCGCCCCCGCAGCACTGTGTTTTCTCGCACACGCCCCAGGTGTCACACACCCCCGGGGGGCTGGTGTCGGAGGGGTCAGGGCTCCTGGCACGGGGTGGGAAGCGCTCAGGGCACGGAGGAGACACGGCCCCTTCTCACTCACCATGCGCCCGGGGGGAGAGGCTGCCCGCAGCTGGCAGGAGCTTCCCACCGTACCGTGGCCGTCGGGCTGGGCTTGGCTCTGCCCTTCCCGGTGTTTCGCTTCCCCAGATGTTCTCCAGAGGTTCCCGCGGGCTGTCATCCCCCCGGCACTAAGCCAGTCGAGCCGAGCAGCTGCGGGAATGGCGGCAGCCCTGCCCGCTGTCCATCGCGGCTCGCTGCCGGGTGGGTGATGGTTTGCCCTTCAGAGGAGCTTGGCCTGAAGGTGCCTTTCATCTGGTGGGTCCTGTCAGCTGCCCCAAAAGAGCTGAACCACAGGGACCCGGGTTCCCAGGGCCACCGGACGCTGTGCCAGGCTCAGCCTGCCGTTGATGGGCTCCATCAATAATCCACGTGCCTATGGCCTCTTTCCTGCTTGAGGAAACCCTGGGTTCCTTAGACGCATTTATTCCTGAAATAAGGCAGGGACCCTTCCTTCTCTCATCTCCAAACTCCTTCACACTGTGGGGTCAGGTAGGAGATGCCCTGAGACCGGTGGGGACTCAGCAGCAGCAGACAGCACCTGAGAACAGGCACTTAGGGGCATGGAGGAAGAGGAAGAGGTCTGCATGTGTTACCCCACCCCATTACCCTCTGTGCCACACTGCTGCCCACATCCCCCTGGGCATCACTGCCAGCTCCAGCTGCTTGCTGGAGGGCTCCTCTAGCACAGTCATCATGAGCTGGAGCTGTCTGGGAGCACCATGGGGGCATCAAGGGGTCCCCTCCTCCTGCTCAGGGACAGTAACCTCAGTGCTGGCTGCAGGGAACTGCAGGGGGGCAGCACTCTCTGGCATCCCCCTCCCACCCTCTGTGCCCCCACGAGCACTGCTGGGCTGTGGAAGAGCCACGGTCCTGCCACAGCATCAGCAGCTTCCCGTTCCAGAGCAGCCCGAGGCTTCTGGATTGCCAAGGGGTCTCCTTCTCCCATGGCCCCTGAAATGCCAGCCCCATGGGATTTCAGCAGTCAGCTTCAAATGGGAAACAAATCTCTCCCGTGGTTTGGGAAAAGACAACCAATCTCAGAGGGGACTGCATCTTCTGCCAAAACAAGGCCTGCCTGCTGCAAAAGCCTTTGATTCCCCCGCGCCTCCGTGCTTTCTGCAGAGGGAGTCAGCAAACCTGGCTCTTACTTTTACTGAAATCTCTGAATTTAGTATACAGGGAAGGAAGGGGCGGTGGTGAGAGAACAGACTCTGAAGCACCGCGGCTGCCAGAGCCCTGCGTGTTGCTGTGAGAGGGTGAAGCCAGCGGCGAGTCCCTGCTCCAGCCCCGGTGCCACGGCCAGCCCTGGGGGCAGCAGCAGGGTGGGTGGGCTCCATGGCTACGGGATAGGGGTTAAAATACCTTGGGCACTGGGTGCTGTGGGCACTGTGGGCTCGTGGCTGGCTGCTTTTGGCAGTGCTCTTGGCTGGAGGCTGGGATCTGTCAGCACCCCTGATGCTGCTGCGTGGGTCGGGGGCTCGGCTTGGAGCCGGCCATGGCTCTACCCGCCCAGCCCGGCCTCCCTATGCCAGGTGACATCCCTGGCTCTTTCCCCCTCCATGATATTTTAGGGCTGTCAAGCTGTCCCCCTGCAGGCTGTTCTGCCCAGTGCTGCCAGAGAGGCCAGCTCGGTGCCCACCCCTGTGCCAGTGCGTCCCTGGGAGTGCTGTGGGGAGACCGGTCCCTGTGCCCCTCTTTGTCCCCTGGGGTCTGTGTCACTTGTGTGTGTCCTGGGGGTTCTGGGTCACTGTGGAAGCTATTGCATCTGCTCAGCTTGCCTTTCTGCAGCAGACTGCTTCCTACGGGCACCTCGGGCAGGGGCACAGGCAGGCTCATGCCTTTGCTCTCCTGTGCAGTGCTGACCGCCCCTGTCCCTGTCCTGCTTTTCATCCCGCAGACCCAGTGGCTCTTCCCTTTGCTTTTCCAGGTGCCGAGGGCTCTGCCGGGGTGGCACGACCTCCCTCCCACCGACACCACGCCGTGCCACCCCCCACCCCCCAATGCCTGGGGACTGCCTGCCCTCACCTTGACGGGTGGCAGCGGGTGACACGGGGTGGTGTGGGTCCCCCGGCCAGCACCAGCACACCCCATGGCGGTCCCCTTGGCCGCCTGGCTGGGGCTGATGCACCTGGCCACCTGTCTGGCTGCTGGGCACGGCATGGCTGGCAAGAAGGAGATCAGCATGGATGGGGACCTGGTGATTGGGGGCCTCTTCCCCGTCCATGAGAAAGGAGTGGGGAGTGAAGACTGCGGCAAGATCAACGAGCACCGGGGCATCCAGCGCCTGGAGGCCATGCTCTTCGCCCTGGACGAGATCAACAAGGACGGGAGCATCCTGCCGGGGGTCAAGCTGGGAGCTCACATCCTCGACACCTGTTCCAAGGACACCTATGCCCTAGAGCAGTCCCTTGACTTCGTCCGTGCCTCCCTTACCAGGGTGGACGGTGCTGAGCACATCTGCCCTGATGGCTCCTATGCTGTCCACGATGATGTTCCCACTGCCATCACTGGCGTCATCGGGGGCTCCTACAGTGATGTTTCCATCCAGGTACTGCCCAGGCAAGAGGGGCTCGGATGGGGCTGGGGGTTTGGCAGAAATGGGGGAGGGGGATAAAACTGGCAGCAGCAGTGCAGTGATGCTGGTGTGGCACGGGAAACTCACTCATCGCTCACGGTGATGCTCAGCCCCTTTCTCCAGTGGGGAGGGAATGCCAGGTGGGCACCTGAGCAAGCCGTCTCTCTATGATTGTGGGGGTGTGCCCAGGGTCCCCCTGGGAGCCGCAAGAGTCCCCCAACACTCCATAAGCAGTGCAAGGCTGGTGACAGGTGTTTATTCCTCTCCTGGGGTCAAGGTGGCAAGTGCAGCTCCTCAGCCCAGCTCACATCTGGACTGTGCCAGGCAGAGCAGAGCTGAGCAGTGTGAGGGGGCACAGTCCCCCTGCCTCCCAAACCGCATCCAGTGAGGTGCTGCAAGGGACATGCACCTCTGAGGGGCTCAGCCATAGGGCTGCCTGGCTGGGCCAGGGTGGGCTCAGAGGACAAGTGTCCCTGTGTCCCCAGTGATCTCACAGGAACAGGCACCTCAAGCATCAGATCTGGCTTTTACCCTGGGTGGGGTGCATCTCAGCCCCCAAAACCACAGCTCTGTGGACCCAGAGGCTGGTTTCAGAGGAGCATCCCCCGAGGATGCAGGCAGCCAGCAGGACCAGCTGAGTCATGGGGGTGGCCAATGGGCCACACACTTGCTGAGATTTGGTAAGTCCCCAGCACGTGTCAGACTGTGTTCCCTGGTCCCTGGGGTCCCTGCATCCCCAGTTATGGGGTGGAAGAAGCTGGGACTGAGTGATGGAGGCAGTGTCCCAGCCCAGCCCACCTGGGTGCTTGTCCCTTCCCTTGCTGGGAACCAGCGTGTCCCCATGTCCCAGCCCTGGGCAGGAAGGTGTCAGCAGGGCAGAATGTGGGCTGGCTGGGGAGCACAAGGGGCACTGGGGGGACACAGCAGGCTGGCAGCTCCCATACGTGGTGAGGACAGGCACTGTGCTCAGGGACCTTCTTGCCATTAGGGAACTTTGTCTTCGAGATCGTTTGTCCACGTTAATTAAGCCACGTCTGCTGCCTGGGGAGCAGTGAGATGTGAGCGGGCTTGGCAGCCCCACTGGCACACCCAAGGCACCCTTGCTGCCCCCAGAGCCTGGGTTTTAACAGCTTCATTAGTGGGGCTTTTTTCCCCTTTGAAGCTAACGAGGGATTCTGCTGAGGGGCTGGAAGGTGCCAGTCCTGCTGGAGCTCCCGGTGTGGGATGCGCAGGCGCCGGTCCCCTGACCCAGCTTTGCAGCATCCCCCAGCCTGGTGGGGCAACTCTGCCCCAGCTCCCAGCCCCCAGAATCCTCTCCCCCAGTGCTGTGGGGCTGTCAGGCATCCTGAATTTCTCCTTGCCGTCAAGCATGTCCCACAGATCGCCTATGGCAGACTTTCTGCTTTTGTCCCCTCCCTGGCCCCGAATTTCGAAGGGGAGAGCTTGAAATACTACAAAAAAAAAAAGAGAAATGAGCATGTCTGAGGGCTCAGGCACTCTGTGAATGTGCCATCCTTTCTTCTTCTCCAGTCCCTCCACAGATCAGGATGCACCAGGTTGGGATGGGTTGCTCATCAGCCCAGTGGTTGTGCTTGGGAGCATCGTGCAACACTGGGTGTTGGGCGGGTGTTCCCACTCAGGAATGTCCCTTGCTGGCCACCTCTTCAGGCACTGACCTCTCCTCCTCCATGCAGGTGGCCAACCTGCTGCGGCTCTTCCAGATCCCACAGATCAGCTACGCCTCCACCAGCGCCAAGCTCAGTGACAAGTCCCGCTATGACTACTTCGCCCGCACCGTCCCGCCAGACTTCTACCAAGCCAAAGCCATGGCGGAGATCCTCCGCTTCTTCAACTGGACCTACGTCTCCACTGTGGCCTCGGAGGGCGACTACGGGGAGACGGGGATCGAGGCCTTCGAGCAAGAAGCCCGCATGCGCAACATCTGCATCGCCACCTCGGAGAAGGTGGGGCGCTCCATGAACAAGAAGACCTACGACGGAGTGGTCCGGGCTCTGCTGCAGAAGCCCAATGCCAGAGTGGTGGTGCTATTCACCAGAAGTGAAGACGCCCGGGAGCTGCTGGCGGCTGCCCAGAGAGCCAATGTGTCCTTCATGTGGGTGGCCAGTGATGGGTGGGGAGCCCTGGAGAGCGTGGTGGCCGGGAGCGAAGCCGTGGCGGAGGGAGCCATCACCATTGAACTGGCAGCCTACCCCATTAAGGAGTTTGCTTCCTACTTCCGTAACCTCCACCCCTACAATAACAGCCGAAATCCCTGGTTTCGGGAGTTTTGGGAGCAGAAGTTTAGGTGCAGCTTCCACACGCAGGACTGTAGTCGGTACTCCCTCAAGACAGGCAAGTTTGAGCCAGAGTCCAAGATCACGTTCGTGGTCAATGCAGTCTATGCCATGGCTCACTCTCTTCACAACATGCACCGGACATTGTGCCCCAACTCCACCAAGCTCTGTGATGCCATGAAGCCTGTCAATGGCAAGAGGTTTTACAAGGACTTTATACTCAATGTTAATTTTGATGGTGAGTCCAAAGTGGAGATGGGGTTTTGCTGCCAAACTGGAAAGGGATGGGTGGGCAATAAGAAAGGAGGCCCAAATCTGACCCAAGACCCTCCAGTTCTTCCAGCCTGCCCACGCCCAGGGCTGTGGTTGTCCTGAGGTGCCAATAGCCCACCATCATCCTTGGGAGGCAATCCAGGCCTTCTGTCCCCAGTGGAAAGGTGTGGAGAAGCTGGTCACCAACTTCATCCTGCTACAGCTGGGTGGGACCAGCCCCACGAGGGACCCTCGAGAACATGGCTCCTTGGGAGCATCCTGATTTATTCACATTTTAGGGACTAAACTGGAGGGATACCCTTGATCAGGGACCCATGTAGTTTGGGGTGAATTAGAAGCATGTCCTTTGTGACTTGGGCTGAGGGTGTCTCAGCTACCAGGTGTCACTGAGAGCCGTGAAGGCTGCACAATCCCCCTCTGCCCCTGCAGAGCTGGCTGGGGCTGATGGGCTCTCAGGCAGGTGGGGATGTAGCTCTTCACCTTCGCTTTCCTGCTCCTAATGTGCATAGGCAGCAAGGATGGGAGTGAAGGCAGGAAACAAGTTGGACATTTACCTGTGGCCATGGTGGGATGTGACCCTTGGATGAGCCCTGCCTCCAGGCCTGGAGTGAGTGCTCTCCTGCCCCGAGGCAGTGACTGTCTGCCCTTCTCCTCCCTGCAGCTCCATTCAGGCCAGCAGACACGGAGAGCGTCGTTCGATTTGACCGCTACGGCGATGGGATCGGGCGCTACAACATCTTCAACTACCACTACGTGGACGGGCGGTATCGGTACCAGAAAGTGGGCTACTGGGCAGAGGGGCTCATCCTCGACACCAGCCTCATCCCCTGGGCTGAGACCTCCATCCCCGTGTCCCAGTGCAGCGACCCCTGCAAGAAGAATGAGATCAAGAGCATGCAGCCCGGGGACATCTGCTGCTGGATCTGCATCCCCTGCCAGCCCTACGAGTACCTGCTGGATGAGTTCACCTGCATGGACTGTGGTCTTGGTTACTGGCCCAACGAGACCCTGAACGGCTGCTACGAGCTGCCCCAAGAGTACATCCGCTGGAAAGATGTCTGGGCCATTGGTCCCGTCACTATCTCTTGCCTGGGTTTTATCTCCACCCTCTTCGTTATCGGAGTCTTCGTGAAGAACAACGACACTCCCATCGTGAAGGCCTCTGGACGAGAGCTGTGCTACATTCTCCTGACGGGGGTCCTCATGTGCTACAGCATGACCTTCATCTTCATCGCGAAGCCCTCCACTGGGGTGTGCACGCTCCGGCGCCTGGGGCTGGGCACGTCCTTCGCCGTCTGCTACTCGGCCCTCTTGACCAAGACCAATCGCATCGCCAGGATCTTCAGTGGTGTGAAGGAGGGGGTCCAGCGCCCCCGGTTCATAAGCCCAACGTCACAGGTGGTCATCTGCATGGCCCTCATCTCTTGCCAGCTGATCATCGTCGTCATCTGGCTGCTGGTGGAGACCCCTGGCACAGGCAAGGAGACTGAGCCTGACAAGAGGTACATTGTCACCCTCAAGTGCAACAACCGCGACTCCAACATGCTCATTTCACTCACCTACAATGTCCTCTTGATTGTCCTCTGCACGGTCTATGCCTTCAAGACACGGAAATGTCCCGAAAACTTCAACGAGGCCAAGTTCATTGGGTTCACCATGTACACGACCTGCATCATCTGGCTGGCCTTCCTGCCCATCTTCTACGTGACCTCCAGCGACTACCGTGTAAGAGCCTGAGCTCTGAGGGGGCTCTGACAGGGCTTGATCTAAGTGGTCCTGGAGATTTGGGCCGTGCAGGGTTTGTGATTAGGAGATGCGTGGGCCTGGGGAAGGGTCTTCATCCACACACCAGGTGATGGTCACCTCTGCACTGGGTAATTCAGGACCAGGTGAAGGGTCCTGAAGGGCTGTGGCTGATGGGACAATGACTCCTGGAGAGAGGAACTGCCCCCCTCCCTCATTTGCTAGGGTGAGGATGGGAAACGGTCCTGAGACCTCCAGAGATCCCCCATAGCCAGACCACGGAGGAATGACAGCCATCCTTCAGCCTGGTGACACGAAAGCATGAGACAGCCCCTGGCTCATCCAGACACCACACCCCAGGGCATGAATGCCAGGGCCAGCCTGGTCCGTGGGCTGCCAAGCAGTGCCAGGAACTGGGGAGCACTGGGTGCGCCCTGCAGCACCTCAAGCTCCCAAATACGGACAACCAAACCCATTCTTGATGGGTCTTGAGGAGTTGGTGAGAGCAGCTGCAGTCGGGGGCTTCCAGAGAGGACCTGCACCCCCAGAGGGAGTGGGCACAGGGATGGGGGAGTGCAGGCTCTGGCCCCGGGCAGTGCCACAAAGCAGCACATTGGCAGGGCTGGGGTTGCTGCTCAGGGTGTACCAGCTTTGCGGGGGCAACTTGTCCCCATCAGGGCAGTGTCCATGCTCTGCCCATGGGTCTCCTGCGGGAGCACCCTGACAGAGGGATGTGTTGTGGGGTGGGATGTCCCTGCAGGGTGCAGCCTGTGCCCAGTGGGGCTGGCCAGTGCCACAGTACGGGCTTCATCCTGCCCTGCTCGGGGCAGAGGGCTGATGGGTGGAGCACCTGATGCCCACCCCTGTCTCCAGGTCCAGACCACCACCATGTGCATCTCGGTGAGCCTCAGCGGCACCGTGGTCCTCGGCTGCCTCTTCACCCCCAAGCTCCACATCATACTCTTCCAGCCGCAGAAGAACGTGGCCAGTCACCGCGTGGGCACCGCTCGGTTCAGCGTGGCAGCAGCCAGCTCCAGCCAGTCCCAGGGTGAGCATGCTGGGGCTGGGCACGGGCTGGGGAACAGCACCCCTTTCCTGGTGGGGGGTGTGTGTGGGCACACCTGGCATGGGTTCCTGAAGAAAAGTGGGATGTGGGGTAGAGCACGGCGGGAAATGGGGGGGAATAGAGGATGTGGTGTTCTCAGTGGCTCTTCCCTGTCCTCTGTCCCAATGCCTCATCTCCCAGGACAGCACAGCTGCCAGAGGGGTACTGCTCCTGGGGGCCCGTCATTGCTCTGAGGGGACAGGGCCACTCTCCACCCCAACCCAGGGGACTCAGCTGCCCCCAGGTGCCTGTCACTACCCCAGGCACTCTCCACTTTAGCTCCAGGGAATATGACCATCCTGGGCACCCGTGGGGACACGGCCATCCCGGGCGCCCTCCACCCCAGCTCCCTGGGCGCTGCTGCCATGGGGTGCTGGGGGGTGCTGCTGCCAGACCCCAGCCCAGCCCTGACTGCTTGCTGCCTTCCTGTCCAGGCTCAGCCTCGCCGTACGTGCCCACGGTGTGCAATGGCCGCGAGGTGGTGGACTCCACAACGTCATCCTTGTGAAGGACGGGGGGCCAGGCTGCGGTGCTGCCACGTGGCACCCCCACCGCTTCCCCAGGGAGAGCAGTGCCCGCAGCATGGCCCACGCAGGTGCCAGATGCAGCCGGGAGGCTCAGTCCCTGCCCCAGCACGAGCTACACATCCCACATGCCGGGTCATGGTACGTGTCACCCTTCCCTTGCACTGAGCCACGTCACATGTACCCTGTCCCCCACACCCTGCACCGAGCCATGGTGCACATCCCCGCTCCCTGAGCCGAGCCATGGCACACGTCCCTCCGCGTCACCTGCACTGAGCCATTGTGCACCCACGCCCCTGCACTGAGCCGTGGTGAATGTCCCCCGTCCCCTGCACTGAGCCGTGGTGCACATCGCACGGACCTCGCACTGAGCTGTGGCACAAATACCCTCTCCTCGCCCCTTGCACTGAGCCCTGGTGCAGAGCCGCCACCACCGGCAGCCAGCCCCGGGCCACATCCCCTGCCCCTCGCCCCCAGCCCCAGCGCACAACTCGGCTCCCTCTGGCCAAGCCACGTTCCACCTCCTGCTTTTTGCTTGCGCCAAATCCACGCTGCACCTCCCACGCCCTCGCTGTGGTGCCACACACGGAGCTGCCCTCGCCCCATCGCCCACCCCACTGTCCCAGTGCAACGCCTTTCCCATCATCTCCTGTGCCAAGCCTTGGACCACATCACCCCTTCCCTAGTGCTTTGCAGTCTTCCTCCTGGTTTCGGCCTCAGGAGAGCCACCGAGCGTGGCTGGGCTGGGCCCAAGCCCCCCATCGCTTCCCTCACCGTGTGTGGCACTTCTCATCCTTTTGTGGGAGACAGGGCAGGAGCGGGGGACAAACGCCCGCTGGCCCCAGCCCCTGCAGAGCCCGGGGGGGCCATTGGAGGCTCAGGGCAAGTAACAGGACCCAGGTATTTGAGCCCAACCAAGTTTTTAAGAGTAGACTTTTTCTGTGAACAAGAGTGTGATTTTTTTTTTTTTGTAATTTATGTAAATAAAGTGGTTTTGGTGTTTGTTTTTTTTACAAAATGGATTGTTCCAGAGCTCAGGTACAGCCAAACCTGAGAGAAGGGGACAGACCCTCGCAGAGGGCAGAGCCACATCAAGACACAGGGGCCAGCAGGATGAGGGGCCATGTGATGACCCCCACTCACATCCTGCCAGCCTCAGGGTGGTGGCTGCACCAAGGATGTGGGGCGCAGCTCCAGGGACACAATGACCTGCTCCAGTGGCTCCAGGGACAGGAGGCTAGGAGCTGCTAGGGGATTCAGGGCTAGAGGCTGTTGTCTTCTGCTTCAGGGGGATGATGCAGATGCTGTTTTTGGCTTCTTTGATTCTCCACCACCGCCCGAGCCTGTGGATGAGATGGGAGGGGGTCAACCTCCAACAAGACCCAGAAGAGGGGGAAGCTGCACCCCCAGGCAGCACCAGGGAGGGGGGACAGTACCGGTGCTCCTGCCCAATGCCAGCCACCAGGAAGTCACCAGCTGCTGAGAACTTGAGGCTGTTGACAAAACCCACCTGGAGGGGACAGGGCAAGGTGAAGAGACAGGGCAGAGTGAGGGGCTCCCACAGGCTTCTGCTGCCCAAGAAGGGGAGCCCCCTGCTTTGAGACCCTCCAGCCCAGCTCCAGCATTCCCAGCCTGCCCATCCATCCATACCAAGGGGATGTCCAAGAGGTGCTCCAGCTTCCGAAATCCCTCGCCACACTTCCAGAGCTTCACGCTGCCGCTGTGGGACCCTGGGGCACAGAGAGGAGACCGTCACGCACCCCAGCCCAGGGATGGGAGCGGGACACACTTCTCCCACGGGCTGCCAGAAGTAGCTGCCACACACCTGTTGCCAGGAGGTCACTGTTGCGCAGGGCGGCCACCGCCGAGATCCAGCAGGGCCGCTGCAGGCCCTGGGCCTGCTGCTCCCCGTGCGCCTGCCGAGCCAGCGCCAGCGGCTTCTTCTTCGTCAGCCCCCACAGGGCTAAAGACCTGCGGGGGACGTGAGGGATGAGAGGGCTGAGGAGGCACCCTGCCCGCCCCAGGCAGCACCCCGGCCCCGTGCTCACCCATCATCAGCACCAGACACCATGTGCTCCTCGTTGATGAGCTGGATGCAGTCGATGGAGCCCCTGTGAAGAGAAGAGGCAACTGCCAGAGTTACAAGAGTGCTTTGGGATCCTGCTTAGGGGACACAGGGGCATCAGCAGCCCCAGGGTGCTCCTGGTGATGCCTGGCACCCACACACAGCTGGACACGCCTGCCCACAGCCCCCTCTCACACCCCAGACCTACTGGTGCCCAGAAAACACGAGCTGTGATTCCTCGGGGATCTTCCAGAGCCGCACGGTGCCGTCCCGTCCCCCCGCTGTCACACAGCACTCCCGGCTCAGGCTGTCCAGCCCTGTGATGACATCCTGGTGTCCAAACCTGGACAAGGAGATGACAAAGGGCTGTGGCAAGCATGACTCTCTGCCCCCTCAGCTGCCCAGGGCTGCTGCCGCACCCCTTGGAAGGGTCAGTGGGACTCCCCCAGGTCGTACAGGGTCTCCACGTATGCGTTCTCTGCCACGTCCCACACCTTGACGCAGCGGTCGTGGGAAGCGCTGTACAGCTGGTGCGTGCCCTTTCGGAAGGACAGGCCCTGGGGACAGACATGGCACAGCAGTGAGGGATGTTAGGGACGACACAGCTGCCTGGCCCCACAGGCATCGTGCCCCGTGCCCCCAGCTCACCGAGACGGCGTCGCGGTGCCCTGTGAAGATGTGCAGGCGCTTGCAGGTGGCTGCATCCCAGATCATGATCAGCTTGTTCCTGTCTCCCGTAGCCTGGCACACAGCAGGGGACGCCTGAGACCTGCACCTTGGAGACCCACAGCCCACCCTGCCTGCACTCCCATGGGCTTTGGGTGTCCCAGGGACCTATTCTTGACCCAGCAGGGGTAGGGGCTGCTTTAACCCGGCAAGACACATCTGGGCATGAAACCCTACCCCCGGGAGAACACTCCCCGTGGCCATCTCTCCACCCCCTGTCCCCATACCAGGTACTTGCCGTCCGAAGAAATGGCCATGCAAAGGACATGGGATGCATGCCCCATGTGCCTCTCCTCCGTGCCCTTCTTCCCCCCGGGCACCACGCACAGCCTCTTCCCACTGTCCACCTCCCCTGTAGGAAAGGTATTGCAGTCACGCTCTGGGAGCCTCCCACCACACCCAAAAGTGCCAATGAGCCTCCCACAAAGCCTGGAGTTAGGCACAGTCCAAGAACAGCCAAGGGCCAAGCCACCTCAGTGGGCACCTGGGTCCCTGCAGGGTTTGGGCTGGGGAACAGCCAGTCACAGCCCCAAATAAACACTTGCATTTGATGAGGGAGCCGTCCTTGGAAGCAGAAAAAATGAATTTGTCATCAGGAGAGATGACCAGGCAGGTAACAGGCAGCTGGTGTCCACGCAGCACACGGATCCTGGCTGGATCTGGAGGCTGTACCTGCAAGAAGAGCAGGATGTGAGCTGGGCTGCCCAGGAGCCTTCCCCAGGCACGGGAGTAGCCCAGCACAACACCCTGCCTTCTCCAGGCTGCCAGCAGCAGGCAGAAGGGCCGTGGGGTGCTGGCCCTGCCTTAGTGTCCCCAAAGCCAGCAGTTGCAGTCCGGCACCCTCAGCACTGGGCACTTACATCTTTGGCGACCAGGCGCTGCAGCCGGCCTTTCTGCTCCAGCTGGGGAAGAAGCGGGAGGCTCAGCAGAGGTGGCCTCAGTTCCGGTCCCGCGGGACGGGGACAGAGCCCGCCGCCGTCACCGGGACCGAGGGGCCGCGCCCGCCCCCCCGCTCACCACGTCCTCCTTCAGCCGGTCGCCGATGAGATCCGCCGGCTCGAGTTCCTCCTCCTCCTCCGCCCGCTCCTCCTCTGCGGGGGGACAGCGCATCAGGGTCGGGCTCCGCGCCCGGGGCCGCCCCGCCGGGGCACGGGCGGCGGGCGGGACTCACCGAGCTGGCGGAGCTCCTCCAGGTACTGCTTGGCCAAGCGCAGCTTCTTCTCCTGCGGCGTCTCCTCCACCTCCTCCTCCGCCGCCTCTCGCCGCCGCCGCCCCAGCAACGGGCTGCAGGGACACGCGTGTGTGAGCACCGGTACCGGCACCCCGCAGGCACCGGCATCCCGCGGTCCGGCACCTCGCTCCGGTACCGGCATCCCGCGGCATCGCCACCCCGCTACGGTACCGGCACTCCCCGAGCGCAGCCCTTACCTCTCTGTCTCGGAATCGCTAGACACTTCCTCATCGGCGGGCCGACCGGCCGCCG
>VZRO01001737.1:988039-1003735 GCA_013397915.1 Daphoenositta chrysoptera | reverse complement strand
GGCGGAGCGGGGCGGGGCAGGGGTCGGTCGATGCAGGGCGGTCGCTCCACCCGCTCCCCAGCGCTCCTCCTGTGCCCCGGCGGAGAGGAGATTGGGAGCCGCCGCGCTGGGGGCGGGCTCGGGTCCGGTTTAATCTCCGGCTCCGCCGGGATTACGGTCGCAGGATAGTCTCTAATCCGCGGCACCGGCCACCGGGGGCTGCTTGCCCCAGCCCGCAGCAGAGGCACCGCGGAGAGGGGGCAGGTAGGTCTCTCCGGTCTCCCCTGCTGCTCGCACCCCCAGGCTCGCTGCCTTGTCCTCCGTGAAGCTCCGTGGTTGGAGGCTGCCGGGCGCTCGGACCCCTCACCTCCCCTGATTCTCCTCCGCACCGCATCCAGTCCTTCCCGACTCATCTCCTTTCGCCGGCCCCGCTTTCCTCCCGCTGCCCGGCTCTCTCTCCTCCTCCGTTTCCTCCTTCTCTCGGCGCCGTGCAGCACCGGGAAGACTTCGGGGCCCGGCGGCTCTGGCAGGTGGCAGCGCCCCGGGGCTGTTTGCTTTGCTGTACTCCTGCCGCTTCCCTCCCCAGCGGCTGGCACCTTCCCACGGGTGGGTGACAGATCCCGCGAGTGCAGGGGGAGGCAGAGCCCTGCCGTGCCGCCTGGGTACCCCAGCGCCCTGACACTGCCTCTGCCCGGACCGCGGTGCTGGGGGCTTCGCCGTGCATCATTCCGCTGATACTCATGGTGACACCAACCCCCAAACTCCCTTTACTTTCCCTTTTTTCTGCTTTAATTTTTAATCGCCAGTGGGAATGACATATGTTTCTGGAGGCTGGAAGCGGCTGTGGCCAGGATCGGGTGTCAGGGTGTCGGGGTGCCGGAGCAGGGAGCACGGGCAGGGAGAGTGATCCGGCCGCCGCGGGCACGCTGGGGCTGGCTGGGACCTGGTGCGGTGATTCCGTCGGCTGTGGTATTTATAGAGCCTGGCTGCCCGGGACAGCAGCGTGGAAAGCCAGGCAGCACATTGCGTTCCTGTCGGCCACGCGTGTCCTGTGCCAGCCGGCACGGTGGCACTCTCTGCCGTGTCAGCTGTGAACGTCCCACTGGAGAGAAATCTTCCCCAAGGGAAGCTGAACCACAGCAGGTGGTTGCTGGACTTGGGGTCCCCAGTTGGGCTGGCTCTGCGATGGCACGGGTGAAACAGGGGACCTGGCAAGTCCCCAACAGGTGGGATGGCAGGGAAGGAGAGCCCTGGCATGGCTGTGTTGAGCTGACGCGGAGGAGACAGGGAATTTTCCACTGGTGTTTGGACCAGGCCCAAGCTGTTAGGTGTTAGACCTGCCTGGTCCCCGTGGCTGCATGGGGGTACCCCAGAGAAAGCCGTCGGTGCCTCGCGACACCGCCCCGTCTCCCAGGATGGAGTGCCAGTGTGCCTTGGCTCTGGTGGCCAAGGATGCTGAGGGACAGTGGGACACCCCGTCCCACCCGGGGGTGCCATGGGGGTGCTGGCACTGCGGGGGACCCTGGCTGAGGCGCAAAGGGCCCCACAGCACCCGGCCGTGCTGCAGCTGTAATCACACGCCGGGGCCGCGGCCACGGCAAACAAACAAGCACGGCAGAGCCTATTTTCCTTGGCTCGTGGGGATGCGGGAAGGAGCGGGATCCCACGGGCTCCTTTGGAAGTGCAACCCTTGAGAAAACAGAGGCGGGTAGGGGACAGGACGGACCCCCCATGCCCCCGGCTCTCCTCGCCGCGTGGGTCTCAGCCGCTGCGTGCCTCCCCAGGCGCTGACGCAGGTCTGGGACTGGCTGGGTCCCCCGTGCCAGCGGGGCACAGCCAGCGCGATCCTGCTGTCCCCATGGAGCCAATGCCAGGCTGGTCCAATGGTGAGAGTGGCATGGCCGGGCACAGCGGTGGTGCCATGGGGCTTGGGCAAATCGTGTCTCCTGATTGGTACCGGGTGCGGGGGGTGCGGGAGCACACGGGGCTGTGGCTGAGGCCAGTCCCTCCTCCTGGTGTCCCCAGCACTGCCAGCAGCAAATGGCAGCTTGGACTTTTTGCTATTGACCCCTCCGTGTCATCCTGCTAAGGCCAGGTGTGTTTTGGGGAGTGTGAACTCCTGGAAAGCATCTTGCTTCCAAGGCAAAACACTGCTCCGGAGGTGTGGTAGAAAACCTGACGTGTTTCTTCCCAGGCACTACCTGCCCACCAGTCTCTGAAGTGCCACTACCTGTGCCACCATCTTCCCCGGGTGGCCCTGCGTTCCTGGCGGGCCGTGTTTGAAGTTTAGAGCAAAACCCATCATACAGCCTAGCGCTGCCTGAGATGCTTTGTGTTCAAGCTGGTGTCTCACCCAGCCTCCCCAAGAACCCCACTGGGTGCCACTGGCCTGGAGCTCTCCCCGTCCCCATGCTGCCAGTTGCCTCTGCCACCTGACCTTGTACCACACGGACTCAAGCTGGCAGGTGACAGCAACAGCCTGGGCTGTCCCAGTGCTGGACATGACTCCCATGCCTGGCCTCAGCTTCCCCACGGCTCTTCCTGGCTTGCCTCAGTCCTGGTGTTTGGATGTTGGAGGATGTGGCAGGATGGCGATGGCCGATACCTGCAGCGTGGCCCCATCCTGGGGTGTGTGCCTGGCAGGTGATGCCATGGCTGAACTGCACCGTGGCTCTGGCACTGGAAAACCCTCTCCATGGCCCCACCATGGTGGTTGGCTGCACCACCTCCTTCTCTGAACTGTCTTTCCCCTCCCTCCCTGGTGTATCCCAGACCCTGGCATGTCCATTGCTGCAGGACAGTGGCCAGCTCAGCCGTTGGCACGTTCTGCATGCAGGCACATTCCCAGGCCCAGGCAGAGCTGTCTCCCAGGACATGGGGGCCACTTGTGCTCTTAGAGGTAAGACCTGGATGGACACCGCTGCCCACACAGTGCAGCAGAGATGGCCAGAAATGATCAGGCAGGTGTTGGTGCTGCCAGAGCCCTGCTAGCCAGGACAGCAGCTCCCAGAGCCACTTGTTCCTACTTGTCATTGCCAATCCTGCCCTGGCTGGAGCACCAAGAGAATTGCCTGACCCGAGGCTGAGCCATGGTGTGGTATTTGGGGCTGAAAGGGGTGAGGTGAGCCCAGGAACAATGTTTACTCTACCCAGCTTGTGCTGGGAGCATGAGTGGGGCTGCCTGGCATGACCATCTGTTGGGGCTGTCATCTTCCCAAGGATCTCTGGTGGAGCTATCTCAGGAGAATCTCTAGCAGATCTCTTTGGGGAAGGTCTACAGCAGGGCTACCCAGAGGTTTCTCCAGCCAGGTTGCCTCCAGCTGTCCTTTCCCACAGCTGCTGGAGTTCCCATGCCCACGGGGGTGCCCCCTAGAGCCTTTGTTCCAAAGGTGAGGTGCCTGGCCATCCCCTGAATGGCTGGATTTGCCCATTTGGGTGCCCACTTCCTCTGGCGGAGGTGGCACCCTGACACGGCCTTTGCTTAGCTGGGAGGTGGGGGTTGGAACACCATGGGTTAAAACCAGGTTTGGGGTGCTAATTTTAGGAAGGCAGGTTGTGGGGAAAGCTATAGCTGTGTGTGCTTCAGGGGAAGGGCAGACCCCACTCCCAGGGCTGCCATGGGGGGCAAGGAGAGGGGGAGTTTTTCTGCTGTGTGCCCTGCTGGGGTCAATCTCCCTGGGGAGGGGTTGCCCAGGGGCCACCCAGGTTTGGGCTGTTGCCCAGCTGTGCCCACACACTCCTGTGCCCACAGCAGTGCCAGGGCCTAACCAGGGACCCTAAGGCGGAGGTCACCCTGGGCCCAGCAGCAGTGCTGGGGGTAACCCCAGGGCTGGGGCTGATGGCAGTGGGGGGACACGACTGGCACCCCTGCCCACTTGCTCAAGCTGCCCATCTCTCTGGCAGGGCTCGGTCATCAGCACAGCCTCAGGGAACATGAGACCTGTGTGCCCAGCTCTGCTGAAACCCGAACAGCCACCTGGGCAGGCGGGCACGGGCGGGGGGGCTGCCATCCCCGGCACACACCGGCGGCAGCGGGATACCTGGCTGCCAGCACGCAGGCCGGCAGCTGCGGCAGGCTTGGCGCTAAAGCCGGATTACCACCCGGAATAGTCCCACGGCCCCAGCTGGGCCGGATTATCGAGGATTCATCTGCAAGGGAGAGGAGATGGGGAGGGAGTCTCTGCCCTCTGGGGGTCCTCGGCCTGGGGGAGCACTCACCTGCTGCCAGGGAGACCCTGTGCCTTCTCTCCCTACAGGTGGGAGCAGTGGGTGCTCACAGATGGGTGGGTGCTCACAGATGGGTGTTGGGGGCTGTGGGGACATGGTGGGTCACAGCCCCCCGGGCTGGCACTGCCTGGCACAGGCACGGCTGGCAGGCAGTGGTGGCTGTCCCCACGTGTGCCGTACTCCCACCAGCACTGCGTGCGCTGGTGGGGACCGTGCCGGGCCGGGGCTTGACCGAAGGAACCGGCGCAGTGCAGGAGCCAGGCTTGCCCAGGGTGGTACACATCCTCCTGGCCACGTTGCCAGGTGTGATGGACCTCCCATCCAGCATATCTGCTGGCACCGCCGACAGAGCTCCCCCACCCGGCCCCCCGCTCCCGCCTGTGCCGCGCTCCCAGCCGGGATTTTCCACCTTTTAAATAAAGTCTGCGTGGAAGTGCGACGTGAGGCAGAGAGAGGGATGCAGTCCCTCCCAGGACTGGAACCCTCACTACGGTGCCCTGGTCCCCGAGGAAGGCTGGCAGGGGGCCGGGGTGAGCCCAGGACTGCCCGTGTGCCAGGGCAGGGCAGGGATCTGGGAGCCCTGCCGCCCCACACACGTGTCCCCATCCCAGCGAGGGCGGGCAGGCGTCTGTGCTGGCCGGGACGCAGCGTGCGAGACCAAACGTGGCCTCCCCCGAAGCGCGGACGTGGCCGGCGGGACGGGACGTGCCGTCCCACGCATCCGGCCCCGTGTTCCATCTGCACGGCTGCGGGACACCGCCGGGGCCCGGCTCAGGCTGCCTGGCCACACCGTAGTGCTGGTGGGGTGTCACCGAGCGCTGGGACAGCCGGGGCAGCCTGGGAGAGGTGGGAGGTCTGGCGGCAGCAGGGCTGTCGCTGTCCTTGTGTCCCAGAGCCCGGCAGGCAGCGGAGAGGCGCACGCCGGGAAATCGATGCAGCTTGCTCAGCACCCACGGGAACGTGGCCCTGGGTGCCACGGCGGGGGGGTTCTGTGCCCACGCACGTGGCCAGGCCCACACCGTCAGGCTGGGCGAGCGGGCTCTGGGGCTGGCAGTCAGGAGCGGGACGATGCCAGGCAGCACGTGGGCTACCCAACATGGGCAGTGAAGATGGCAGCATCCCATCTGCGTGGTGGCACCCTGAGGGAAGAGAGCCCTGAGGAGATGCTCTTTGCCCAGGGCAGAAGGTTCCCAACTAAGGTGGGCACAGAGTGAGACAGTGAACCCACCAACCCCAGGCTGGAGGGGAACCAAGCCAGCCCTCCAGGGCCACCCGTCACTCTGTATTTGTTGTTCTGCCTTATCGCAAGGCAAACAGCAGCAGGCAGGGCTCGCACTGCCCGATCGAAGCGTCTCGTGCTCCCTCCCCTTTCATCTCCCCCCTTGCCCTGGCCGCTGCCACCAGCAGACCCTGGCCGAGGGGCAAAGGCCAGGGCCAGCTGGGGAAGTGGCAGTGAGTGGTGCTGGTCCTGTGCCAGGGCTGTGCCAAGGCTGTGCCAGGGCTGCCCGGCGGGAGGAAGCGTCTGGGTGGCAGCACGAAGCCCGGTGCATGCCGAATGAGTTCGGCCGTGCCGCTTGCTATTCCGAGAGACGCTTGGGGGAAGAAGTTGGTATTTCCTGAGCTGCCCAGAGAGGTGTAATTATAACCTGGGAGAAGAAAGGGGCTGCAGACAAGAGTGCCCAGCCTTCCTGGCGCCCGTGGGGGAGCGGGCAGGGGAGTGGGCAGCTCCTGCCTGCCACCAGCGGGATGCGGTGAAGCCCTGCCCGCAGGCAGCCCAGTGGCACCGAGGGGCTTAGGGAGGTGATGGAACATCACGGATCTGGTGCCCCCCCTCCATCCCATACGGGGTGAGTGGTGGGTTCAGCGGTGCCTGCCCGTGGTGGTGGGAAGGCGCAGAGTTAACGGTGGCTTTTGGACGTGCTGGCAGCCTTGTTCATGCCTGGACCCATCCCAAGCGGAGGCCTAGTGGAGGGGATAAATCATCACCCACAGCCCGCCCTGCGCTTCCCTCTCGTCCCCCGCATGGCTGAGCCTTCTCATTCTGGTCCCTGCTGGCCCGTGTCCTGCCTCAGTTTCCCCGACCGGCTGGGTGCTGCAGGCAGGGTGGCCCAAATATGTGCCCACCACCCTGGGCCAACCTTGGGGGCTCGGCCCCCCTGACAGTGCCAGCAGCCAGTGTGTGGCCTGGGATGACCCTGCCAGGTCGTCTTTGTGGCCTGGATGGGCAGGGACAAGCAGGGCAGCAGCTCAGGAGACCGGAGGTGCTGGCGCCCACACCCTACCGTGTCATCCTTCCCTTGCGTGCCAGGAGGACTGCTGGACTCGACCGTGCTGTGGGAAGGCTCCTCTGATCTCTGGGGACATCAATCCCCTGGGAGCATAAAGATGGGCATGTTCCCTGCTCACCCCATGGCGACCCCAGGGGTGGTGGGGCAGCAGCATCCTCCCAGGATTGGGGACCACATTGCATCCCAGCCAGCCCGAACCTCCAGCTGGGTGGCACCGGCCCTTGGCTGGACATAGTTCCAGTGTGGAGCCCCCCGGCCAGCCGGACAGGACCCCAGCCCCCCGGGGCCGTGGGGGGTGGCGGGACCCTGCCCCGGCTGCCAGCCTGCCCCAGAAAGCCACCCTGTGCCGTTTCCCAGCGGGGCGGGGAGGGCCGGGGCTCGCACAGAGGCGGCTTTGTGCGGCGTGCCAAGGCGTCCCGCGCTCGGCAGCCCGGCCGCCTTCCCCTGCCAAGGAGCTGTCTCCCGGCCCCGCGCTCTTTCCTGCTCCGTTTGTCCAGCCCTGACGTGCCCCCGAGCCCCCCGCCTTGGCACCCCGGCAGCGGCGGGACGTGGGTGAGCCCTTCGCGCCGGGCAGCACCACGGGCTTTACATAACGGTGGCTGGGGGGTCCCTGAGCTCCCCACCCGTCCTCAGCCGCCCTCCCAAACACCCCCACTCGCCTGCTGGCACCCGTCTCCAGGAGGGGAAACTGAGTCATGGAGCCGAGAGCTGCGGGCAGGGGAGTGGAGGTGGGCAGGCGGCGCGGACGGGGACTCTGGGGCCGGGCAGTGCTGTGCTGTGAGCAAGGGAAGGGGGTGGGCTCTGGGATGTCTGGCAGGGCGAGGGGACGATCCCGCGTTGGGACTCTGGTGGGGTATTAGAGCTGGGGCTGAGTGCCATGGGACATTGTGTGCTGAGCGGGCAGGAGGCAGAAGCACAGCCACGGTGATGCCTGGCTCGGTGACCCTCTCATCCCCGGGTGCCTGTCCCTGCAGTGCCACCAGCGCTGGTGCTGAGCCCAGCTCCAGTGTCCCTGGTGGAGGCAGGACTTGTGAGACTCCAGGCCAGCCCCTCCAGTGCTCCTGCCCAAAGCTGGACCTCTGTTGCCTCCCTCTTGCAGAGCCTGAGTAGAGCCCGTAGCAAGCCCAGCTGTCTCCCAGCCATGGATACCACGGACGTGCCCCTGCAGGCCGAGATGGTGGAGCTGGTGCCCAATGGGAAGCACACGGCCGCGCTCACCACCTCCACTGTCCCCTCGTTGGCAGGTGACAGGTAGGGGCCCCAGGGACTTGGGGGGTCCTCCGAGCTGCTCCCTGCCCTTGAAATACCAGCCAGTGCTGATGACCCCTGTCTCTGCTTTGGCTTCACTCCTCTCCCTCCATGGACAGATTTGAGGAGAACCAGACCGGCGTGGCAGAGATGGAGGAGTTCTTGCCCCACGGTGCCGAGAAGAAGCAGACACACTTCACTGATGTGAGTAGCAGCACGGGCACAGTGATGGGGGTGGGATGGCACAAGCTCCCAGTGTGACTGGTGCATCTCCTCCCTGTTGTGTCCTGTGAACAGTTTGAAGGGAAGACGTCTTTTGGGATGTCCGTCTTCAATCTGAGCAATGCCATCATGGGCAGCGGCATCCTGGGGCTGGCCTATGCCATGGCCAACACTGGCATCATCCTCTTCCTGTGAGTGCCATGGGGACATGGGGGGGTCCAGGTGTGGGGGGCTTCTCCAAGGGGATGGGTGGGTGCAGGCAAGAAAGAAATCTCTGACTTGGGGTGATGCAGGGACCAGTGTCCTGCTGGCTGAGCAATGCCCATTGCTGTCATGAGCCTGCCTGCTCTGCTGAGTGCTGTGTGCCACTGGGAGGGAGGAGGGTGAAGGTTTGCTGTCCTTACTACAAAGCCAGATTTCCAAAAGTGGCTTGAAGGACATGAGTGGCGGCTCCTCTTGGGCGTGGAGACAGGGACAGAGCCCCCATACCCTGCAGCCCATCTGCCCCATGGGCACCCAGCTGGTTCTGAGGCAAGGGGCTGGTGTCCTGCCAGGACAGCTGCCCACGGGCAGAGCACGTCTGCATGGGGTTTGCCCCACAGCCATGTCTGAGCCCTGTGCTGTGACCCGCTGGTGACTGTGCTCTCCTCCTGCAGCTTCCTCCTCACAGCGGTGGCCCTGCTCTCCAGCTACTCCATCCACCTGCTGCTCAAGTCCTCGGGCATTGTGGGTGAGTGCCAAATCCTCAGCAGGGCCGTGCCAGGGGGTCCCATCCCGACTCTCACCCACCACCGCTCCCCGTCCCACAGGCATTCGCGCCTACGAGCAGCTGGGCTACCGAGCCTTCGGCACGCCGGGGAAGCTGGCTGCAGCCATCGCCATCACGCTGCAGAACATCGGAGGTGAGCACGGCGCGGGGGGTCCCACCGGGGCTGGGGACAGGGGATGGGACCAGAGGACACCAGTGCAGCGCGACCTCGTTCTGCCCTGCAGCCATGTCCAGTTACCTGTACATCGTCAAATCTGAAGTGCCTCTGGTCATCCAGACCTTCCTGAACCTGGAGGAGAAGACCACGTGAGTGCCTCCTGCCCACGCTGCCTGCGTGCCTTCCCCGGGCAGGCGCCGGGGCTCTGGCTCCAGCTGTGCAGCCCATGGCAGGGATTTACTATCATTAAGCCACTACTATTTTTGATAACTGTCAGTGCTGAATAAGCCCCTGGGTGAGATTAAACCGAGCTGAACTTCCAATCCCTGCTCCTCACATCCCCTTGGGATCAGGCTTTCCTCCTTGAGCAGAACCTGGGGCTGCAGGGTGGGGGACTGGGTGGGTATAGGTGCCATGCCCCCATCCCCACTAGCAGCTCTAGCCCTTGGGGGTGCACCACTGTGGGAGCAGGCAAAACCCTAACTCAAGGGCCCCCAGGGATGCTGGCCTCAGGGGTCCCCTAGGAATGCCAGCTTCAGGAGACACCCGTGTCCCTGGGATTTGCCAGCCTAAGGGTCCCTAGGAATGGCAGACAGCCCCTCCAGTGGCTGCCTCTGCCCCCTGTGCCCCAGCAGAGCGGGGTGGTGAGCAGGCACTCTGCTTCCAGGGACTGGTACATGAACGGGAACTACCTGGTGATCCTGGTTTCTGTCACCATTATCCTGCCCCTGGCCCTCATGAAGCAGCTGGGTAAGTCAGGGAGATGCCACCCATGGCACTGGGGTCTGGCACCCTGGGTCTCCTGCGGGGTGATGGTGCCAGCCTGGATGTGCTGGGCAAGGAGGGGACACTTAGCCAGTGCGAGGGTCCCGCCCGCACCCACCGGCCACTCTCCTCCCTCCCCAGGCTACCTTGGCTACGCCAGCGGCTTCTCCCTCAGCTGTATGGTCTTCTTCCTCATCTCGGTGAGCACCCACTGGCACTGCCGGTGCCTCGGGGAGCCGAGCATCCCTCCTGCTGGGGTGTGAGGCTGGGCTGGTTGCTGTGGGGACAGCAGAGGCAGCAGGGACAGCGGGCGCTCGGGGCTGCAGAGACGCCGTGGCAGGGCTGTCAAGCTGCTGGGTTATTTTCGGCTGAAGGAACCGAATGTTGTGGCAAGGGAGAGGGGGAAGGGGCTGGGGGGGCAACTGCACATGTGGCCCCTCCACGTGCTGCTGCCTCGCTCTGTCCCACTGCCCACCCCCACAGGGGCAGGCTGGGGGGCAGCATCGCCACAGGGCAGCACTGGCAAAGGGTGTCCCATAGAAGGGTCCTAGCAGGGTCACTCTCCTGCTGGGCATGGTGCTGGTTTGGGTAGCGTGTGCTGGGAGTTGGGGGCACCAAGAGCTGACTGTCCCCATGTCCCCTCCACCCCAGGTCATCTACAAGAAGTTCCAGATCCCCTGCCCGCTTCCAGAGCAGGAGGGGAACCTCACGGGCATCCTCAACGTCTCCACTGTCAGCACTAGTGACTACCAGAACGGCTACACAGTCCTCCAGGCCCCCGAGCAGGACACCTGCACACCCAGCTTTTTCACCCTGAACTCACAGGTGAGGACCTGGGATGCACCCCTGAGGCTCTGGGTGAGCCCCCAGCCCGTGCACCCCACGCAGACGGGTGGTTCTGCTGCTTGGCCCCCAGCAGTCAGTCCTCCTCCTCTCGCACAGACAGCGTACACCATCCCCATCATGGCCTTCGCCTTCGTCTGCCACCCCGAGGTCCTGCCCATCTACACCGAGCTGAAGGAGTGAGTCCTGGGAGGGGGCAGCCACGGGGAGGGGCGGGCTTCGTCTGGCGCCCACCCAAAGGCAGTGCCGTCCGTGTGTGGGACCTGCGCCGGGGCATCATGGGGCTATCACCCCTGGGAGGTGAAAATTATGGCCCAGGGTGGATGGGTGAGTGGTTGGTTGGTGGTGGGTGTTATCATGCCGGGAGGTGTGTGATGCGACTCAGAATGGGTGGTGGGGTGGTATGACCTCTGGGAGGTGGGTGCCACGGTCCAGGTGGGGTGGTGTGACCCCTGGGAGGTGGGTGCTAGGACCCAGAGAGGGTGGGTGGCTGGTTGGTGGTGGGTGATCCAACATACCTCCCAGCCCAGGAGGGGGGACACAGCCCCTCTCCACACAGCCCCCACACACCCCAGAGTGCTCTGGCACCACCCGTCCTCGCTGGGCGGGTGCTCGGTGTCAGTGGGTGCCACGGGGCTGTGCTGAGCCCACCGTGTCCTGCAGCCCCTCCAAGAAGAAGATGCAGTGCATCTCCAACATCTCCATCATGGTCATGTACCTCATGTACTTCTTGGCTGCCCTCTTTGGCTACCTCACGTTTTACGGTGAGCCCTCGGGGAGGGGGCTGGGGCTGGCACCCCTGTGCCAGGGGGGTGATGGTGCTGGGGCTCACCCAGGGGCTCCTTGATGGTGTTCACAGGCCGTGTGGAGTCAGAGCTGCTGCACACGTACAACAAGGTGGACCCCTTTGATGTGCTCATCCTGTGTGTGCGTGTGGCTGTGCTGACGGCTGTCACCCTCACCGTCCCCATCGTCCTCTTCCCGGTGAGTGGCCCCACAGGAATGCCAGGTGGCTTCAGCACCAGCTTTGAGAAGGGAAATTGAGGCAATGATGAAGACAGGGATTGGGGAACAGGACATGCTGGGTGCCAGGAACAGGGCTGGGGCAGAGGCAGGGGTGATGGGGACAGGCAGGACCACAGGGACAAGGCTGTGAAGGAGTGACAGGGACCAGTGGGGCATCAGGGTCAGATCTTGGGAAGGGAAAGGGGTGATGGTGACCTGCAGGGCCATAGGCACAGGGCTGGAGTAGGGGTAGGGGTGATGGGGACCAGCAGGACTGCACTGACAGGGTGTGGGTCCTGGCTCCAAGGATGGAGCGTGATACCCTGTCCCCAGGTGCGCCGGGCCATCCAGCAGATGCTGTTCCAAGGGAAAGACTTCAGCTGGATCCGCCACATCGCCATTGCCGTGATCCTGCTGACCTTCATCAACCTCCTGGTCATCTTTGCCCCCTCCATTCTCGGCATCTTCGGCTTGATTGGTGGGTGGCAGCACCCTGCTCCTGTCCCTCTTTGGGCATGGGGTGTTGCAGCAGCATGCCAGCCCCTGTCCTGACTGGTGCTTGACTTTGACTGACCCTCCCGTGCCTCAGTTTCCCCTTCTCACCATGCCAGGACCAGGTGGTTGTGTGGATCCCCCATCCCATCCCTGTCCTGGCAGGCTGGTTCCCACAGAGCAGTGCCGGCACTTGCTCTTGCCCTGCGTGTTTGCCTTGATCCCCCCGGCCAGGCTCCCCCCGCTCAGCACTCAGCTCGGTGCCAGGGCCTGGGCTGCGGGAGGGGTGTGGGGACAGTGCCAGCACACCGCGTCCCTGGGTTCCTGGAAGGCTTTGCCAGGACCGGGGGGGCAAAGAGGGGGTGGGGGTGGACAGGACCTGTCCTGGCAGGGGGGCTGGCAGGGCTGAGCTGCAGGGTGGGAGGCCCCTGCCCACTCTGTCCCTGTCTGCTCCAGGTGCCACCTCCGCTCCCTGCCTCATCTTCATCTTCCCTGCCATCTTCTACATCCGCATCATGCCCAAGGACAAGGAGCCGCTGCGCTCCACCCCCAAGATATTGGTAAGCGTGGGCAGGGGGGACAAGGATGGAGACAGGGACAGGGCTCTGAGGCTGGCTGGGAACCCTGCTGCCCTGGCCATCCCTGAGCCCCTTCCTTGTCCCCACAGGCTGCCTGCTTCGCCCTCCTCGGGGTGGTCTTCATGATCATGAGCTTGAGCTTCATCATCATCGACTGGGCCACGGGTGGGGGCAAGAGCGGCGGCAGCCACTAGCCACTACCGGGTGCCCATGCCAACCTCCCCCCCACCCACCCGGTGCCCCAGGGAGAGCCAGCCCCGGGCTCAGCCCCCACGCTGCAGCCCCACCAGGATTCCCTGGGGACTTCCGCTGTTGCTGCCCATCACCTGTGGTGATGGTGAGGGGGCATGAGCCATGGCAGGCATGGGGACTCCTCAACCTGTGTCCGGGATGGGGCAGTGAGCCCGGGGCAGGTCCTGTGCCCCCCAGCCACTCCAGCGGGCACGCTCCCTGCTCTGCGCCTCAGTTTCCCCATCTGTAAAATGGGGAGAATAATACTGCCCTACCTCACCCGGAGCTGGCTGTCAGGTGGAGCTCTCCTGTACCCCAAGAGCTGCCAGCAGCAGGCACTGCCAGGGGCGCAGGGCACTGCCTGCCGTGGGGACCAGGGCACTTTCCTGGCCCCCCCCGATAGCATTGAGAGCCTGATGAACAGTGTCCGTGGGGGCTGGAATCCAGCGGGGCAGTCGAACCTGTGACAGCACCTGTGACAGCACCTGTGCCCAAGCCACCCGCCCTCTCCCCTGCCATCCCCTGTCCCCAAAGAGATGCCACCCACTGCCCTGGCATCACGGGGGCACCCCGGTCCCTGTGGGCACGTGTGGTCCTGATGCTGTGGCTGGTGGTACCCAGCCCGCTGCTCCTGAGCCTGCCAGGGGAACGGTTGGCTCCTGGTGCCTGGGGATGGGACCCTGCTGACCCCGGGCCGTGTTTGGGGATCGGCTGCATTGCTCCGGGGAGGTGGCATGCACGCCATGGGCTTTGTGTCCACCGGCATCCTGCCCATGCTGCGGCAGGGCTGACGGGGGCCTGGTGCACCCGAGGGGCATGAGGGGGATTTGGGGGGACTGGGGGCAGTACTCACTGGGGGCAAGCTCAGGGCTCCAGAGGCACCCCTTGTCTGCATGCCCAGATGCCAGGGTGATGGGCACGCCAGCAACTCAAGCTGTCCCTGCTCGCCTTGCACCCTGGGCCAGCACCCAGACCACCACAGCCCTCACCCATCCATCCACCCATCCATCTATCCATCCATGCCGCTGGGACACCCCAAACCATGCCAAAACCCGGAGAGCAGCTCTCCCACCCCCCGCCTCCCTTCCCAGTAGGGAGGGCAGCCCGGCAGGGTGGGCAGCACGGGGCTGGGGGGTCTGTCCTGCGGCAAAGTACATAAGAGACGTATTTTTTTACGGGGTGGTGGAGGCTGGGATGCTTTTTATAAATACTGTACATAAGAGTAGATCTTTTTTAATGTGTTGTGTTGCTCTGGGTAGCTCTGTATAATGTACATATCATATGGGGGGGCACTGCCGCGGACCCTCGCCATCGCCCCGGGACTGCCGGCTGCAGCGTGGCCCCGGTGTTGCTGTCCCCAGCCTGGCTGCCCCAGGGCCACCCCTGACACTTGTAAATTATCGGTGGGGGTGATGCTGGCGGTGGCGGGAGGCCAGAGGGGAGAATAAAGATGTGAATGTGCCCAGGTCTCGGGCGTCACTGGGGCGGGCGAGGAGCTGGCACGCAGGCTGGCACCTGACGCACGGCATCCTGAGGTGGCACGGACAGACGGACACGCAGCACACGGGTGCACAGACGTGCGTGAGGACAGCAGGGACGTACAGACACGGACGTGCAGGGTTCGTGCACGCGGATGAACAGCAGGACAGACAGCATGGACATACAGCAGGACAGCACAGACGCACGGACACGGATGTGCAGGGACCCCCCATGGGAGCAGAGCCCCTGTGGGAGTGGGAGACCCTGGGGAAACAGGACCCCTAGGGAGTGGGATCCCTGGGGAGCAGGACACCTGTGAGAGCAAGGTCCCCAAGACAATGGGACACGTGGGAGCAAGGCCCTGGGGAGTGGGACACGTGGGAGCAGGACCCCAGGGAGTGGGACTCCTGAGGAGTGGCATATGTGGGAGCAGGAACCCCAGTAAGTGGGACTGCCATGCCAGTAGTGTCCCTGGAGAATGGGCTGCTGTGGGAGCAGGGCTCCAGGGAAGTGGCCCTGGAGCATCTTGTGCCCGGTGCCAGGGCAGTGGGTGCCCCCAGTGCCCTCAGGGCCAGCCCCCCAGCCCTAGCCCATGGCACAGGGTGGAGTGGGGGTGAGCCCCCCCAGCCCTGGCCCCTCGCTCCCCTCGGCTGGCCCCAGGTCTGGGCTCAGTGCCAGCTCGTTAGCGAAGCCTTATTAGCACGGCAGCCCGCTCCCACGGGAACAGCCCTGCTCCCGCCACACCAGGCCCACGGTCACAGGCCTGCAGACCCCACGGGGGATGCTGTATCCCTTCCCCTGGCATTTTGAGCTAAAAGCATCCCTGTCTGCCCTCACCCTGCTCAGCTGGTGCCCGTGGGGGTGTGTGGAGGGGCCTGCGCAGGCATGAGGCACTGCTGTGGGGCTAGCATGGAGTGAGAGTGGCTACCTGGGCACGGGCCAGCCCGTGGGTCAGTGGCACACCTGGCCTCCCTCCTCAGGCAGTGTGGGGAGTCTGCTTCCCAAGGGAGCAGCCCTGGGAGCTGGGGGATGGGGCAAGTGCCTGAGGGACCCCCTGTCCTGGGGGAGATATCCCAGCCTCCCCAGTCCCATCCCGGCCCATCCCTTGTCACAGGCACCCCCAGCCTCGGCACCCGCCGAGGAGCTCCCTCCTCCAGCGGCAGGGGACACGGGACCCCGAGCGGTGAGCGCTCCCCAAGGTCCGAGCCACCGCCCTGTGACACCGTGTCCCCGCAGCAGGTGGCCCTGAAACACGGCAGCACGCAAACCACTGTCCCCAGGGCTGCACCCACCGCTCTGCACCCAAGGGACCCCAGACCCAAAACGCAACACCCAGACTCCATCTCCCTCCCGTGTCTGTGCCGGGGATACACACGCCTGTCCCGGGATACACCGCGTCCCACCCACATTTCT
>VZRO01001737.1:967309-987819 GCA_013397915.1 Daphoenositta chrysoptera | reverse complement strand
CTTCGCCCGGCTCGGCCCGGCCCTGCCGGAACCGGGCGGCCTCGCCGCCTCCGCCCCGCGCAGCTCCGGGGCGATCCTGGGTACCAGCGCCGGGAGCGCCCCGCCCCGCCCCGGGGATCCCCCATGAGTGGGATGCTGGCCCCAGCCCAGGCTTCGGGTTCTCCCCAAAGTGAGCTGTCGGCTCCATCTCGGGCCCCGGGGATGTCCCCGGGAGCGGGGGGCCTGCCCCGCCCCAGGCTTCCGGCATCCCCCCCGTGGATGGGGCAGCAGGCCTTGGGATTTCCCCCCGAAGTCGGGTGTTGATCCCATCCCAGGTCCCAGGGATCCCCATCAGAAGTGAGGTGTTGATGCAGTCCGAGACGCCAGGGATTCCTCCCAGGAGTGGGTTACTGATCCCATCCCAGCTCCCACGGATCCCCCCCCCAGGAATGGGATGTTGACCCCATCCCAGCTCCCAGTGTCTCCCCTTCCCCCAGGACCGGGGTATTGACCCCATCCGAGCTCCCAAGGATCCCTCCAGGAGTGGGGTGTTGACCCCATCCCAGCTCCCAGGGTTTCCCCCCAGGAGTGGAGGGCTGTACCCACAGCAGACCCTGGGGATCCCCTCCACAGTGGGGTTCTTTCCCCACCCCTCTGCGAGCAGGATGCCAGCCCCATTCCAGGCTTTGGGTATTCCCCTGGCAGTGGGGTGCTGTCCCTACAGCAAGCCTTGGGTGCCCCTCAGGAATGGGTGCCACCCCATCCTGGGCTGTGGGGATCCCCCTGGAAGTAGCTGCCACCCCACTATGGTAGTGTCCCCCCAGCCGGTCAGTGTCCAGCCTGGACATATCCCTTTGGGACACAGGTGGGGACACATCCACCCTCCTGTTGGATGGGACCCCCCAGCAAAGGTCCTGCAAGCTCGGGCACCCTGTCCCACCTGCCCAGGATGCCTGGGCTCCTCCACGGGCTCCTCTCGCTCTGGCCTCCAGCTGTGGTGGAGGTAACGGGGCTGACAGGCACCCATTGCCCTGTGCCTTCCCCACTGGAGCACTGGGACAGGCCCGAGCCTCTCCGTCACCCGAGCCTCTCCGTGGGGGTCTGGGGGCCTTGGGCTACTGCCTGCCGTGGGCAGGGCCCCCCACAGCCCACGGGCTCTCTGCCCCACGAACACTCGATTTTGGTACTGATAACGGGCCGCTTGCGCTCTTCAAAGCGCCCTGGTGATGCTCGCATGGGCGTTCACAGCCCTGCCCTGTGCCTGCGGGCAAGGCAGCCACGTTGTTATTTTAATTTATTATTTCTCTTAATGACTCCCAGTTGGGCTTTTTATTCCCTTTACGAAATTCCCAGGGAGAGCCTCGCTCCAGGTGCAAGGCGGGAGCGTGCGAGGCTCCCACGGCACCGTGGGGCAGCGGGACAGGCAGAGGGATCCCCGACAGAAAATGTCTTTGGGCTCATCTGCTGTCTGCAGAGGAAGCTGCCAGCAGCAGGAAGTCACGCTGAAATCCGGCAGGCCTTTATTTGCTCAACCCCTGCCTGCCTTGAGAAATACGTAATTAACGCCTCAAAACGCTCCTTTATCAGAGTGCGTCGCTTTTTTCATTTTATTTTATTTTGATTTTCTTTGCCTTGGCATGAGCAGTGCTGGCAGCAAAACCCGTCCTGGGGTATTGGGAGTGGGTCTGTGCCGTCTGGGGGGCTCGATGGTTGGGCACACTCGCTGCTCCGCTTTTTTCCATGGAGGGGAGAGAAACCCCATGGGATTTGTGGGATGGTGGAGAAGCACGTGGTAGCTCTTTGCTGTGAGCTGCTCCCGTGCTGGCATTGCTGCTGGCTCTGCTCCTCTCAGACCACTGCCTGGTGGGAAGGAATGGGGATGTAGCTGGCCGAGGGGGTTTGGCACCTCCAGCCTCGGGAGGCTCCTGGGGCTGTCCAGGCAGCATCACCCGGGTGCTGTCAGCTCGGGGTGCCCAGGCTGGGGGGGCCCATCCCTTTGGTGCTGAGCATCACCGAGGAGCAGCTGGGGACTCGCTGGGGAACAAGGATCGTGGTGTAGGCTGACTGGCTGACATCCCTTTCCTGGGTCTTGCTCTGTCCTGAAGTGGAGGCAGGAGGAGGAAGAGGATGTCCGCACTCCCTTCTGCTGGGGCTGGTGTTTACGAGCAGCATTTCTGATCTCAGCTGCTTTCTAAAGCCAAAAATAGAGCAAAACGGCTCTTTTTGTACATTTAAATGTTTTTTTTTCTTCCCTATGCAGCTGTTCAGGTGTCAATAGCACCAGAGCCCTGGGTCAGTGCTGCCCATTTCCGAGCCGAGTCATGGCTGGAAAATCCTCCCAGGCCAGCAGGGAGCGGCTGGGCAGGTGGGGCCAGCACTGTCCCCCTGGGGGCTGCTGCTTGTGACATGTGCCCTCTGGGAGGTGGGACCGCAGTGGGGGGATGCTCCCACCTCCCTGTTGCTCATGCTTCCTATGGCTTATTTTTTTTTCCCATGGTCAGGGGAAGCTTTGAGGAGACCTGACGCCTCATGTGCGTTTTGGTGAGCACCACAGCTCCTCCTCACTCTCAGCAAGGCAGAGCTCCAGGGCTGCAGCCCTCCTGCCTCCTCCAGAAAAAGGGAGGGAAAAACTAAAGAGAAAAACGGCTTCACCCTTAGTGCCGCATCAACCTGCGGCATGAAGAGGAGATGCCTCCTCCAAGCACGGCATGATTTTTTGCTGGCAACTCGTGGTGTCCCACAGCTGAGCTGTGGGGCTGGGGCACCGCAGCCAGGCAGGGCACGGTGTGAGTGGAAGGCACCGGTCTCGGTGTGGTGATGGCATCAGGAGTGTAGGGGCACAGAGGGCTCGGGGCTGACTGCTGCAGCTGCCTCGGCTCTGTGCTGTGCTCTGTGAGCTGCCTCCTGCCTTTCCTGTGCCATGGTGGGTGAGCTGCAGAGGGGTGGACATGCCCTCAGTGCAGTGGGGGCAGGCAGGACCTCCCAGTGGCACACGGTTCTGCAGGCGTGGGCACAGCACCGGTCCTGCTGTGGCACCTGTGGGTGCCTGCAGGTTTTCCTCTGCTGTTTGCCAGCTCTGGCAAACAGTGTGTGCTGGATAGTTTGGAGCTCCAGTCTCTGATGGGGAGAAGACTCAGATGAAGCAATATCCCCCAGGCAAAGCAATTCCCCCCAAACAAAGAATGTTCCTCTCCCCGCCGCTGGAAACCAGCAGTCTCCCATGATTTTGGTGCTGGGAGAGGCCAGGAGCCACCACTGACACCTGAAAGCATCTGGTGCATCCAGCAGCTCCTGGTGCCATTGTCGGCTCCTCACCATCACCAGGACACAAAGCCATGCAGTCACTGGCTGTTTCTGCTGGGCAGCAGTGTTCTGGCCAACCCACCTCCTTGCCTGTGGGAACTGGGATGCTCCAGGGGGATGCAGGGTTGGCAGCAGACCAGCGATCACTGTGCTCAAAGCCCCTTATTCCTTATCCCCTTATTCCTTATCTTTGGAGGATTAGTAAAGTAAAGGATTTCTCAGCTGTGTTAGAGGTGGGGAAGGCGCTGGTGGATCGATCCCCAGGGGTTTGCTGTAGGTGCAGACCCTGGGATGAGGACACTGCCCTCGCTGGGGTGGTGGCACCAGGGTACGTCATGCAGGAGCTGCCTGTACCAGATCCTGCCTGGGACACAGTGGCCGGGCAGGGCTCGGAAACAGCTTTTTTTTTTTTTTTTTTTTTTGGGCTTGCATAAAAATAGAGGAAGGGAGGGACCAGCTGTGACTTTCAGAGGTTGCGTGGCCCCAGCACTGCCCTGGGTTCTGTGCGAGCTGCCTGCTTTGCAGTGCCTCGTCCTGTCTTGGGGGTTGTTTCTGTCCCCACTCCTTCCTCAGTCCTGGGTTTTGGAGGGGGCTGGGTCCTCCTTTCAGTGGGGACACTGGGAGCCCCAGTGCTCTTTTTTGCCGTGGGCTAGGAGGTGACACAGTGAGGGGGACCAGGGAGGAACTCAGTGCTGTTAGATCCGGAGGGATCTGACATCCAGCCCCCTGGAGCTGGTGTATGGGCTTGGGATGGGTTGGGATGGGTCACTACAATGCCCCCACTGGTGATGTCCTAGGGGCCGGCAGCTGCCCTCTGCTCCAAGATGAGCACTTAGGCTTTGCCCAGGGGAAACAGCAGGCTTATATGGATATATTTAACCTGTATTTTTACATATGTACATTAGAAATGCATTTTATATTTTAAATTTTGTGTGTGTGTATATATATACATCTTTTTTGTATGAAGCAATATATACATTGATTTATAGGTATCAAAAAGCACATATATATATATATATATTGCTGCAGCTATATATATATGTAGCTTTATGGAAGAAGGTGTCCCATGGTCTGAGCCTACCCGGTGTCCCCAAGCGCTGTTGCTGTAACCAGGGCTGGCCTGGCCTTTCCACAGCCACCGGGTTTCCTGCTCCAGGCCGGAGCGCAGGTTTCCGGGCCGGAGACTGACTGCTTGAATCACCGGAGCTGGGGGAGCTGAGTAATTCTCCATCCCGCTGGTGGAAAACCCAGCCGGGGCTTTGGGGTGCCGGCAGCATCCCGGCTGTGCCGCAGGGTGAGCCCCCATCCTGTCAGGGCGGGATGGACAGGATAATGGCACCCAGGCTTGGGGGCATGTCCCAGCAGTGGTGGGGGGGAGAGGGACTGCCCTGGCCATGGCAGGGGCAGAAACAGAGCAGCAAAGTTTCAGGATTCCTGGAAAAAGCCCAGCACAAGGATAGTTTTGTCCAGCTTGTGAACACCGCTGGCCCTTGTTGGCACCGGGGGTGCATTTTCCATGCTCCCCCTGGGAAACCATCCCCAGCCCACCTCCTCCCTGTGTGCCCTGAGCATCCTTCTTGCTGCCAATTTATTTCTATTTTATTTATTTTTGTGGGGGTTTTTTTGCATCTCTATCAGCTGCCTTGGACAGGGGGTCTGCACACCCCAATTTTTTGAGGTCCTGCCTGAGGACGTGGCATTCCACCAGCCAGCGATGCACGGGCTCCTGGGAAGCGGCCAGCCCTTTGCTGGAATGGGATGGCCCTTGGGAAAAACGCCCTATGTCACTGTGGGGTTTTAAAAAAATGTGATTATTTTTACAGCAATTTTCCATCTATTTTGGGTAGGAAGGAAAATGTTGAGGGGAATCTCTTTTTGTTATTAATTTTTTAGTCTTTTGGGTAACTCTGCTTTTAACACACCCCTTTGTCAGTCCTGTTTGGTGGTGGGGAGCCCACAGGTGCCCAGGGCGGTGGGCTCTGCAGCCGTCCCTCCGTCCTGCCATCCATCTGTCCTGCCGGGAAAGGGATTGGTGCGTTTGTCCAGAACTAAAACCCATCTGTAAATCCACGCTCAAATAATAGCTGCTGTTTGCTAGGCTGGGAAAGCTTGCCGGGACAGCGGCAGGGGATGGGCCTCCGGGTGCTGGGGATGGGGATGGCTCTGGACCTGCTGGCGGATTGAATTCCAGCTTTTCCCCCATAATGAGAATTTTCCAGCTATGAATTGCTTCCATCTATGCCTGAATATTTGAAAGGATGGTGCCGTGTGGAAAAATGGAAAATCCCCTTTCGGTGATGCGGGGTGAGGTGGACCCTGAAACCTGTGGCCAGCTCCTAAAATACAGGGATTACGTATGTGCTGCCCAGAACTATGTGCATATATTGCACTAAATATCTGCTGGCCAGAAAGCCTCGTAAATCATGGGCTGCAAAATATATATGTTGGCTCAATAAAGTTTTTGCCAGTGGATTAGCAGGGAGTTCTGGAGCCAGGCAGCTGCTTGCTTATTTTAAATTTTTGAAGATTATTTTTAACAAAAAAAAAGGAGGAAATGAGCTCGAGAGAGAGCTCTCCTCCTGTTTTTGCCAGGCGCTGCCCTGGGAACAAGCGCTGCCTGCAGAGAGGCAGGGCTGGAGGAAGCGCAGCCGTGGGGTCAGCCCACGGTGGGGGGGTCTCCATCCCCCCCAGTGCCGGTCCAGAGCTCCTCTGACACCGCCTCGTCCTGCCTGGGCTGGGCTGGAGGGTGGAAGCTGGCGGTTGGCATCCAGCCCAGGAATTGTTTTGGGGCTGAATGGGCGGCAGCTGGGGTTTTCCGGGGATTGGAAACCCTTCCCCTCCGCCGCACTCATCGAGGGGGCTGGGGAGGCTCCCCCGCGCGGGGACGGGGGCTCTTAATTCAGACCCAAATTCCTGCTCACTGCAAGTGTTCAGTCTCCTGTGCTGGGCGAGCTCCTGGTGGCAGGCAGAGGTGCTGACTTGGAACATGGCTGCCTTCCTCAGGGAGCAGGGAAGGAGCCGGGAGATGTGGAGGAAGTTTGCAAGGAAACAGCCAGCCTCGGTGATGGTCACCCTGTGACTGTCACCCTGCCGGGAGAAGGCAGGAGGCCCCGGCGGGGTTGTTCCCTCCTGGCAGGGAGAAGATGTCAGGCAGGGTCAGACAGAGGAGGAGCCGGCGACGGCTGTCTGGCACCTCACCTCAGGGATGCTGATAAGCCGGGTTCTTGCTTGCCGCATGCCTCAGTTTCCCTGTCCAGGCACCCGCTGAGGAAGGATCTGGTGAATGCCGCTGGCTCTGGCCACCGGACCCAGCGGTACGGGATGGTGTCAGAAACCAGAGGTATTTAATGGAAAAAATGAAGGGCTACACCGAGTCCTTCCCCCCGATCCCAGCTCCAGGCAGGAGTTGCCAGCACTGACCACGAGCGCTGGCCGGGCTGCGCCGGGTGCCGCGTCAGCGTCCTGAGGGTGCCAGGGGAGGATGGGTCAGAGAGCCCCTGCTGTGCCGAACAGTGACCTCTGGGCTGAGCAGAGCCCCTCCCTTGGCACTTACGGCGTGGGAGCCGCGGAGCAGGGTGCTCCTGGTGACAAATACAGGGTCTCTATAGCCTCAGTGTGGCCCCAGCAGCAGGGCACCCCATGCCCTGAGCACTGCCCACAGTGATGTCCCTGGGGGTGTGTGCCTGTCACCTAGGTGGCGTTCAGGCCGGGGACATGCGCAGAAGGAGTTTGTTCCCTGCCACCATGTCTCAGCTGGCATGATGGGCCCTGTTTTTCCCAGTTAATTTTAGCATAATCTGCTTTTTTTTTTCTTAATTTTTTTTTAACCTCCTCTGTAATCTCTGCCCCCTCTGCGGCCATGCTGGCACAGGCCTGCTTGGGGCCCCTGTAAAGGCAGCTCCGAGGCCACGGGCGGCACTGGGGGGACCCACAAAAAGGGCTGTGTGAGGACACAGGGATGGACTTGGCTTGGGAGATCCTCTGGGATTTGCACCCGGAGGCAGGGACCACACTGGTCTCCAGCCAAAGGGGCCTCATCCTGCTGGGGGTCCTGGGGCAAGACCAGCCAGGCACTCATCCATCTCGTGACACTTCCTGCACAGAGAGGGGACAAGGGACATGCACTGCCCCTTTCTGCTTCCCCTTTCAGCTTCCCCTTTCTTGCAGCCGGGGTGACTTTGCTTCTTCCCTGCCCCAGCCTGTGGAGGGAGGGCCGGGCCGAGCTGCACATCCCCTGCGTGGGGTGACGTCCCTAGGGGGGACAGGATGGAGGAAGGAGAACCTTACAGGCACCCTGGCTGTCTCGCTGAACTCACAGAACCCTGCATTTGGATGCTGAAAAACAAAACGACCCTAAAAGCCATCGGCTTTCCCTGCTGGCAGCTGCCTCCGCAGCAGGCTGGGGCACAGGACCCGGCAGGCTGGGAAGTGCTTGCTATTTAAGAACCAACCCGGGGGCGGCTGAGCCCGCTGGGATCACTCGAGCTGGCTGGTGGAGGTGGCAACTTCTTCCCGAGTTCCCTGCCTGTACTTTGTGACACAAGCATCCCTGCATCCTGGCCTCTGCTGGCTCCAGCTGTGGATATGCAGTGGAGCTGGTGGTTCATTGTCCCCCAGCACAGAGGGGAGGTGGGATGTGGCAGCTAAGCTCAGGTTCTGCCTGGAGATGGGATGGCAGGTGATGGACAGAGCTTGGCCCCCTTGTCATGGGGAGTCCCCAGGATCAGCCAAAGCCAGGATTGCCAGTCAGCTGTGGTGTGCTAGGACTGTGGGGAAAATGTTAGTGTGTTGATGGCATTTTCCTGGCCCAGAGCAGGTGTCATTTCTTCCCTCAGGAATTACTGTGAGGGCCCCCCAGGATCTCCTTTTGTTCCCTCTTTCTTGGTCCTGACGTTTCCAGTGCTCATCCAGTCATCTGCTCTGGCCAATGCTGCTTCTCCAATGGCTGAGGAACCTGCTGCATTCCCTCCCTGGGCTGGGGAGTGTCCCAGTAGGGTAGGGGTTCCTGGCTTTGGACAGGCCCTCACCCCTTCTCATTTCTCCGCAGGTGCCGGCGAGTCTGGGAAGAGCACCATCGTCAAACAGATGAAGTGAGTGGTCCCTGCTCTTACTGTGGCTGACACTGCTCAGGCCTCGGCCACAGGCTCCAAAACCAGTGGCTGACAGAAAGCTCCCCATCAGAGTTGCCACAGAGCGTGGGTGGGGAGCAGCACCCTGGGGTATCCCACAAAGGGCTGACCTTGCCTGTGTCTCTTCCCTGCCCCAGGATCATCCATGAGGATGGCTACTCAGAGGAGGAGTGCCGGCAGTACAAAGCTGTGGTCTACAGCAACACCATCCAGTCCATCATGGCTATCATCAAGGCGATGGGGAACCTGCAGATTGACTTTGGAGACTCCTCCAGAGCGGTGGGTGCCCTCCTGCTCCCGCTGTGCCTGGCAGGGATGGGGGTTCTTGGGGGCTAAAACAGATGTGCCCAGAACTGGGCTAGGATTAAAGGTGGCTCAGTCACCCTGCTGTTCCCTGGTGGGCTCCCATCAGGTCCTTTGGGGCAGAGTGAGCTTCGGTAAGTCCGTGCCAATGCTCAAGCTGTTTTATCCCTGCAGGATGATGCTCGGCAGCTGTTTGCACTCTCCTCCACTGCTGAGGAGCAGGGCGTCATGCCGGAGGACCTGGCCAACGTCATCCGGAGGCTGTGGGCTGACAACGGGGTCCAGGCTTGTTTCAACCGCTCCCGAGAGTACCAGCTGAACGACTCTGCTGCCTAGTGAGTACCCCCTCCTCTGCCCCAGCTCAGCTGAGCCTTGTGAGCCACGGTGCTCTTACCGAGCAGCAGAAAATCCCCCCAGGGGCTGCTGTTCAGCACTGCCAGGCTTAGGGGCTGGTGCTGCCACTTCCCGCGTGGTGCTGGGGCTGAGCCGGAGCGGAACTGGGAAGGCGGATGTTTCGAAAGCTGTTTCCTTCTCTGGCGGGGTGCTGTGTACCCGGGGAGGGGGGCACTGGGGCACCCCCCTCCTGCCACTGCTCCATCCCCACTGCCCTTACCCAGGAGATGCTCTCCACTGGCTCCCCACTCATGAGCATAGCCAGGGTCCTGCCCATCCTCATCACCTTTTATGGGCCCTCAAGGCAAGAAAAATTCCCACGGAAAGCCCTGGGGACGCTTAGGTCTGAAGAGGATGAGTAGGATGCTCAAGAGACTTTTTCTTTTTAACTCTTTCTATACAGAAAGATTTGGCATTACACTCGTGCATTACCCAGCAAATTGGTGTTTAGGTAGATAAATTGCTGCATCTGGTTGGGTTTATCCCTGAAGAGATTAATAAATAAGTTAATCTGCCTAATGTACCATTGCTGGAGAGGGTGACACAACTGAGTCTGTGTTCAGCTTGCACAGCGCCCTCCTACTCTCTCCACCCAGACCCCTGATGGCAAAGCAGGGTGGGAGGAGTTCATGGTGTGCCAGGAACACCCCACCAAGCCTGGCCTTGCCTGGGATCCTGCACGCTAGGGACTCACTGCCATCTCAGGGCTAATGGTTTCCCCAGCTGCCCCCCATGCGTGGCACTGTCGGGTCCCTCTTTTGCACTGAGGTCACTGTGCGGAAGAGATTGCAGGAAAGCTCCTGGCAAGCACCAAACCTGGAGAAGCTCCTGTCAGCTCCTTCCCCCAGCACCCGCAGCTTTCACTTCCTCCTGACAGGCACACACCCGCCTTCCCCAGCCCGACTGCTCAGCCCCATCACTCCCCAGCCAGCACTGGCACTTCCCTGGCAGCAGGTGCTGGTTTGGGAGCTCAGGACACGCGGCAGGTGCCAGGCAGCTCGTACACACACTTGGAGCAGGTGTATCTGCACAGTGTCTGCCAATTGCCTGTCGCTGTCAGTGCTGTTACGGAGCATTTAGCACATGGCGGGGTGTTGGACAGCCATTAATTAGGAGCACCTTCAAGCTGTTGCTCCAGCCTTTTGCCAGCCCTGTGGAGATGCCCGTGCAGTGGCCAATCCCTGGCCCATCTCACAGGGATGATGATGTGCCTACGGTGCTGCTGGAACAGGACAGCCTGGGGATGAGGAACCCTGTGTCCTGCCCGGCACACAGCCCACCTATGCCCCAGCCCTCTGCAGCACGGCAGCTCCCATCCTCTTCCTCCTCTGCCTCTTGGGGTTCCACGAGTTTGGGGTGCCAGGGTGGTGCTCACCAGCACCCCGGAGCTTGATGCAATGTCCAAGAGCCTGTGGTGCTGCACAGGGCCCTGCTGTGGCGCTTCCTGTTTTTTGTCAGCCAGACGCCGTGTGTGTTTCCGGCTGTTTTTGAGCTGCTCTGCGGCAGTAACGTGCAGGTCCCCCACCCTCACACCCACAGCAGGGTCCTGGGGCACCTCCAGCTCTGGCCTTGCCCTGACACGCTGCAGGGTTTCCCAGGAGCTGGCGAGTGGCTGTGCTGCAGTCGGAGCCAAGGATCCCTATGGCCTCACGGGCTGTAATCTGGCTTTCACCAGATTACAGGGCCGCAAATGCCTTAATTAAGACAAGCCTAATTTGCTTAAAGGAGCCCGTTTGTAGTAACCCAATTAAAGCAATGTGAGCTGGAGAAATCAAAACCCACCCTGATCCCCCCGGCAGCCCTCATCAGTCCTGGTGAGTGCTGCACACTGGGGACCCGGCCACCACCTCTGCGGGGACCCTGCGGGCAGCAGGGCAGGCGGTGCTCCCCGGGGGGCTCGGGAGGGCTGCAGCCCCCCACGGCGCTGCTCCCTGTCTCTCCCGCCTCCCGCCTCCTGCTTCCTCCCAGGACGCCGTCCCTTTGTGTTTTTGACTATAAATGGCACGGCGCCATCGATTGTTTCCGCCGGCACTGCGGCTGGTTGCCATAGCACTGAATATTTTCCTCTTGCCATTTCCCCCCAGTGCAAACGGCCAAGGGAACGGGGCGAGCCCCCCAGCCCCGGCTGCATCCTCTGCCTGGCTCCCAGTGCCAGCACACTGCCCCCCAGTCCCTCGGTCCTGTGTGTCCCGTGTCACCCTGGCCACTGGTGTCCTGCCCTGCCTGTGTCCGGCAGGGACACGGGGTGACCCCAGGGTGCACATGTGGCCCTTGCTGTGTATCCCAGCTTGGCACTGCCCACCCTGAATGAACCATGCTGGGAGATGGACAGGGGACCCTGGGCCACTGTAGGGATGTCCCATGGGATCTGGGTGGGTCGTGCCCCACAGTCCAGCTCCCACAGCACCTTTCCTCTTTGTCCCCAGCTACCTGAATGACCTGGAGAGGATAGCCCGTGCCGACTACATCCCCACTCAGCAGGATGTGCTGCGCACCAGGGTGAAGACCACAGGCATTGTGGAGACCCACTTCACCTTTAAGGACCTGCACTTCAAGTATGTCTGACCCCTTTTGCCTTTTTGAAAGCCAAAAAACCCCTTCCTCCCCGTGCTGGGATGGATTGTGGGTGCACACGGCATGCACAGAGTTTCCCCCACCTCCTGGTTTGCTCATGGCGGGAACTGCTGCCTCAGAGAGCGGAAACCGCTGAAATAGCTGGAACAGCCTCAAAAACACTTCACAGAGCTCAGCCTGGGGGCGGATCCAGGCTCTGGCGAGGAGGGGAGGGGGGAAGGCATCCCTCCTCCCGCTGCTGTGACGCTGCTTCCGCCACAGGAAGGGCGCTGGGCAGGAGCTGGGGTCTCGGGGTCAGGCCATGGCACCGCTGCCTGCTGGCACGCCGTGGTTGCTTTCCACTGAAAACCCACGGGAAATAATCAGGGCTCCAGTTTCTGAGGCAAAAAGCTGCCATTGTGCACATCCCGGGGGATTTAGTCCCATGGCAACAGGGCTGATGTCAGAAAGATCTGCTGGGGTCCTCTGAATGTGGGGGGGCTTGCAGGGACCCCGATGCCACCGTGGTGGGACAGAGACACTTGGTTGCACATTGCCAGGGCAGCGCTGTGGGGGTGGTCTGGGGGGGAGGCAGAGTGTCCCGGTGAGGAAGCCTTCCTGCCAGCCAAGCAGTTGGCAGTGGGCATGGCAGTGGGTGTGGAATGCTGCTGCTGGGCTCTTCTCCATGGAGGCAGGGCATCCTCTGCTGCCCGGATGGTGCATTGGGATCATCCCTGAGCCCTTGTGCTGCCGCAATCCCGCTGAGCCCACAGCCACTTGGCTCCCCTTGGTCCAAGGTCTCTGGCAAAAAGCCCTGCTGTGCCTGCTCTGGAGCAGGTCTCTGGGGAAAATGACACTGACACCCCCTGGGAAAGCTGGCCTGATACTGCCCCAGCTCACATCAGGGATTTGCTTCGGCTGGGAAATGAGCCTGGACACTGTGCTGGCAGCAGGAACAGGGGCAGATCTTCAGTACTGGCAAAATCCCTGGGGCAGAGGCACTGTGCTGTGCCCACATCCACCCTGGAGCTGCTCCTGCTCCAGGCAGGGGTACACTGAGGCACGGCATGGGGTGACCTGCCATCCATCCCCACATCACCTCCCTGCGCAGGATGTTCGACGTGGGTGGCCAGCGCTCAGAAAGGAAGAAGTGGATCCACTGCTTCGAGGGAGTGACAGCCATCATTTTCTGCGTGGCCCTGAGTGCCTATGACCTGGTGCTGGCTGAAGATGAGGAGATGGTGAGTCATGGGGATGGAACCAGCCCTATGAGTCGTCCTCTCCTTGGGGGCCTGGGGGAGCAGCCCCTCCTCTGGTGGCCACCAGTGCCCTGGCCTGTATGGCCCAAGCCTTGCAGGGCCATTGGCATCCCCTGCCGAGGCAGGCAGGAGCATGGAGGGTGGCAGTTTGGGGGGCAGTGGGGTGGGTGCTGTCTTAGGGTCGCTGCCTGGCTCATGCTGCCATCTCCCCTGCCAGAACCGGATGCATGAAAGCATGAAGCTGTTCGACAGCATCTGCAATAACAAGTGGTTCACAGACACGTCCATCATCCTCTTCCTCAACAAGAAGGACCTCTTTGAGGAAAAGATCGTGCACAGCTCCCTCACCATCTGCTTCCCTGAGTACACAGGTACCACTGTGACCCTCAGTGCCCCCTGCCCTCCAGGCACAGGCAGTGGGCGATGCTTTGCCCCAGCAGGGTAGCAGGAGGTGCTGGGGATGGAGATGGTGGCTCCCCTGTGCCGGAGGTTGGGGCAACAAGTGGGATGTGGTGGTGTTTGGGTTGCCCCAGGAGACGGGAGATGTGGCACAACACAAGGGGCAGCTGCCCTGAGGGGCATTATCTGAGGTTCACTCTGCCTCTGGAGCCTTCATTTGGCAACAGGGCAGTGGCTGTGAGGGGCAAGCCAAGCCCAAACCCTTTGGTGGCTGTGGGCAACTGTGGGGCAGCCCAGTGTCTCTTCTTCCCCAGGGGCCAACAAGTACGACGAGGCAGCCAGCTACATCCAGAGCAAGTTCGAGGACCTGAACAAGCGGAAGGACACCAAGGAGATCTACACTCACTTCACCTGTGCCACGGACACCAAGAACGTGCAGTTCGTCTTCGACGCCGTCACCGACGTCATCATCAAAAACAACCTGAAGGACTGTGGTCTCTTCTGAGGGCGGCGCTGCCCAGGTGGGTGCTGGTCCCAGTGGTGGCTCCCCAAATGGGGTGGTCCTGGACCATCCTCCAGGGATGGGCTGGGCGTAGCCTGCCAGCTGCAGGCTGCCCTGTCCCCAGACCCTCCTCTCCTCACGACCTCTCTCTCCTAGGAGCTGCAAAGGAAGGACCACGCCATCTCCCACTCCTGCTTCTCTTCGGATTCATCCCTCCGCCCCCACCCCATAAAGAGACTTTTTGAGTGCCAGCACGGTGGCAGGGCCCATGTACCCCCTGCTGCACGCGCTTGCCCCCCACCTTCGTTCTCCTCCTCGCCGGCGTCGCCCTTCCAGGGAAGACAAGGTTTTAATCTTGGTTTGTACCCCCTGAACCGTTCCAGCCCCCACTTCAGTCACTCCGAGCCCTGGCGCTCTCACTGTTTACATTGCAAGCGTTGCTGGCATGGGGGGCACACCTCGGGGATGCCCACCCAGCCACAAACACGACCGATGACATTCCTTTTAGTAAACCAGAAAAGAAAGAAGAAAGAAAAAAAGAAAAAAAAAAACAAAAAACAACAACAAAACCAAACCCAAAACCATGCAAAAAAAAACACACCACACCAGTTGGGGCCAGGTTACTTTTTAAAGAAACCTTTTTACCAAACTATTTAAAAGCATCAAGTGCTACGTGGTGGCGGCATCCTCCGTGGCCAGCCCACCCCCCAACCGTGTGCCTTGGGGGGGAGGGTCTGCACCCCACCCCGCCTCGCTGCCCCCATCCCGACGGGCAGCTCAGGTAGGAGGGTGGGCAGGGGGTGCTGCCCACTGCCTCTATCCCCCCCCCTTTCTAAGCCTAGTTTTTAGGGCTAGCTGTTGCGTTGGGCGAGGAGAGCCCGCTGTACAGAGCGGCCCCCGCTGTCCCCCCAGCCCAGGGAGGACCCTCCAGCCGGTGCCTGCGGCCTCGCTTTTCCCACAGGATGTTTTACCGAATTGTTCACATGGTTTGAAATAATAAAATGTAGAAAGGAAAAAAAAACAAAGAGAGAAAAATGATATATACTGAAACACCCTGTGTGACGTGGGAGTGGGCAGGGTGGCTTCACCTCTGTGGGAGGGCTGGGGTGGGAGAGGATCACAAAGTAGGCTGGCATCCCCCTGGGGTCGTGGGAGGTGAGGGCAGTGGTGGGACCCTTGGGGCTGTAGCTGGCATGCTGCTGCAGGGCTGAGCCCCACCCCGAGGGGCTGTGGGATGGGGGGGAACAAACACATGGCCACCCCCTGGCTCTGCAGAGGCAGGATGGTGGCACCAAGGGAGCCCTGGTATCACACAGTCCCTGGAGACACCCAGTACCCAGGAACAGCCAGTGACCTGTAGCCCAGAGTGAGATGTGGCACCCCTTGCACCCAGCAGCCCCAGGAACCCCCAGCCGCAGGGATCATCCATGGACCCCCACATCCAAAGCACCCCCAGCTCCGAGGGCTTCTTGGAGGCTCCCAGCACCCCCCAGCTCCAGGGGGCACTCATGGACACCCAGCAGCACCCAAGGGACCACCTTAGCACCCAGAGCTTCAGAGGGCACCTAGGAGCCCCCAGCACCCAAGGGAACCCCTAACACCTCTCAGCTCCAAGGGGTACCAGGAGCTCCCAGCACCAAGGGGCACCCAAACACCCCCAGTTTTCCCAGTGTCAAGGGTCATCTGGGGACCCACAGCACCTCTCAGCTCTAAAGGGAACCCAGGGATACCCCAGAATCCCTCAAGTACCTAGGGACACCCAGGACCCCCAAACACCCCTCTTCTCCAAGGGGTACTCAAGGACCCTCAGCACCCAAGGGAACCCGAGTACCCCACAGGTCTGAGGGTTACCCAGGGACCTGCAGCACCCAAAAGTATCCAGCACCCTGTGCATCCAGGGTCACCCAGGTACCCCCAAGACCTAAAGCCCCAGAGATGCCCAGCAGCAGGGGGGGCCCCACAGTGCTGACTTGACTGGTGGGAGAGTTGGTGGGGAGTGGGAGAGAGATTGTGCTCCCCCCCTCCCTTCTTCACCAGGTGTGGCTTTGGAGCTGAGCAGGTCCAATCCCGGGGGTTTGGGGCAAGCAGAGATGGTTGTGGAGGTGGGATGGGGGCAGCAGCAGGGCTGGGCCCCAGGGAGGGGGTGCTGGGCTGGGGCTCAGAACAGCCCGCAGTCCTTGAGGTTCTCCTTGATGATGATGTCAGTGACGGCGTCGAAGACGAACTTGACGTTCTCGGTATCGGTGGCGCAGGTCATGTGGGAGTAGATCTCCTTCACGTCCCGCCGCATGTTCAGCTCCAGGAACTGCAGCTTGATGTAGTTGCCCGCGTCGTCGTAGGTGTTGGGACCTGGTGGTGTGGCAGTGAGCGGGGTCCCCTCCTGGGCTGGTGTCCCCCGCCAGGGTGCCGGGCCAGCGTCACCCAGTGCTCCCTCGGGTGGGCAAACCGTGCGTGGTCCCTGAGCAAGGCTCATGTGGCACCACTTGCGTGGCTTGCTGAGGACACCTGGTGGGAGACTCCTGCGGGGTGGTGGCACCCGACCCTCCACCAGCACCCCACTACCACCAGCCACGCCACACTCACCGTCATAGTCGGGGAAGCAGATGCTGAGATGGGCCTTCTTGATCTTCTCCAGGAAGACGTCCTTCTTGTTGAGGAAGAGGACGATGGAGGTGGTGGCAAAGTAGCGATGGTTGCAGATGCTGTTGAAGAGGTGCAGGCTCTCGTGCATGCGGTTCTGGGGAGGGACACAGCCCCGTGGTGACGCCCACGTCATGAGGGGGACAAAGCAGAGGGGGTGTGAGGTGGTAAGCCTTCCTCACCACTTCATCATCCTCCACCAGGACCATGTCGTAGGCACTGAGGGCCGCGATGAAGATGATGCAGGTCACTCCCTCGAAGCAGTGGATCCACTTCTTCCGCTCTGAGCGCTGTCCGCCCACATCGAACATCCTGGGCAGGACAAGGCAGGGTCAGCACCCCCCACTCCCTGCCCACCCCTGGCACCAGCCCTCACTGGGGGCCTGGCCCCCACCTGAAGTTGAGGTCTTTGAAGGAGAACTGGGTCTCAATGATGCCAGTTGTCTTGACACGGGAACGCAGCACATCCTGCTCTGTGGGGACGTAGCCGGGGGTCACCAGGCGCTCCAGGTCTGACAGGTAGCTGGCCGGGCACGTGGTGGGCATGAGACATGGGTTGGAACCCCCCGATGCCTCCCCTGCCCACACCCCCCGACCCCACGTACTAGCCCGCAGAGTCATTGAGCTGGTACTCGGAGGCGCGGTCGAAGCAGGCTTGGATGCCCGAGTCCTTCCAGAGCCGCCCGATGATTTCTGACATCTCCTTGGGCATGGTCCCCTCCTCGATGGTGTCCGAGAGGTGCAGCAGCTTACGGGCATCATCCTGAGAGGAAGAAGGGTTCAGTGGGGCCTGGGGGCTGGGGGAACCCCTGCCCAACAGGGAATGCTCCTCACCTGGCGAGCCGTGTCCCCGTACTGGATGTTGAGGGTGGTCATGGCCCGCACGATGGCCAGCATGGACTGGAGCGTGTTGCTGTAGATGATGGCGATGAACTCCAGGCATTCCTCCAGCGAGTAACCGTCCTGGTGGATGATCCTGGCCGGGGAAGATCACAGGCCTGGGGCTGAGCTGGGTGCCGTGGGGCTGAGGCACACGATGGATGCACCCCATGGCAGTGGCACGGGGCAGTCAGGCACAGTGGGATGGGGCACCCCATGGCTGCAGCGTGGGACAGACACATGGCATGGTGGGCACGGTCAAGTGACCCCCCCTTGGCACTTACTTCATCTGCTTGACGATGGTGCTCTTCCCCGACTCCCCTGCTCCTGAGGGGACAAAACACACATCACAGCAGTGCCCACTCCATGGGCACTCCCAGCTGGGCCCAGCCCTGGCCCGCTGGGAACCCTGGTGCCTGACGTGGCTGCGGGCACTGTGGGCTGTGCCAGGTCCACGGCTCAGGGTGTGCAGGGGGATTAACAGCCCGGTGCCAGTGGCATTAAGGTAAGGCTGAGCTGCTCTGTCTAATGGGATCTGCAGCAGCTCAGCCAGGGACACTCTCAGGAACCCAAGGGAGGGGCTGGGGACATGGTGGCATCACAACCCGGCCACCCACCACCCAATGTCCCAAACTTGTGGCTGTGCAGGGGGATGTGTCCTGGGCCAGGCTGTGAGGACAGTGATGTCACCCATGGCCTCACCACATACATGACACCCCAGTCCTCAGGCACCACTGGGGGACTGGGAAGGACTGGGAGGGACACACAGGACAAGGGGGCTTCAGGGACAGACAGGGGATGGTGGTCTGGGCTGCATGGGGGTCCCTAGGAGGGTGGGGCAGGGGTGCTGACAGGGTGGGGTGCTGGTAGGTAGCGTTGGTAAAGGCTCTTAAGATGGGTTGGTTGAGGTTGGGGGGCCTGGGAGTGGGGGGATGTTAGGTGGGCTGGTTGGGTTCAGGGATACATAGAAACCAGATCTTAGGGTGGATCTTAGGATCTCATCTTCTTGTTGAGATGGTCTGTTGCGTTTGGGGTGCCTGGTAGGGGGTGTTGAGCAAGTTGGGATGAGCTGGTTTAGGGGATTCTGGGAATGGGGGGGCTGTTGGGGTGGCTGGTTGGTTTTAGGGGTGCTGAGGGAGAGAGGAAAACATTGGGTGGGCTTTTGGGGGTGACTGGCTGGTTTTAGGGGTTCTGCAGGGATCAGAGGACTGCTAGCGTGGGCTGATTGGGTTGAGGGTGCTTAGGAGCAGGGGCCTGGGAACTGTTGGACTGGTTGGATTTGCGGTGGGGTCAGGGAAACTTTGGGTGGTTTACTGGGGAGGGTTTGGTTGATTTAGGGATGCCTGGGAGTGGGAGCCTGTTGGGAGCACTCCTGGGTTGTGATGGTTTGGTTTAAAGGTGTTGGAGGCATCAGGTAAAAACATTGGGTGGGCTTTTGAGTTGGGGAGATTTGGTTTAGGGCTGCCTGGGAATGGGGATGTTGGGGTGGGCTGCTTGGGTTTGGGGGTCCATCCGAGGGCCAGAGGAATGTTGGATTGGCTGGTTGGGTTCGGGGGCAGCTGTGGGGTGTGCTGGTTGGGTTGAGGAGTGCTGGTGCGTTTCAGGGGCGCACTGGGTGGGCTGTTAGGGTGAGATGCACAAAGGATAGGTACCTCCCCCAGGTTGTTGTCTCCCCCTTACCCAGCAGCAGCAGCTTGACAGTCCTGGCGTCCTTCTCAGCGTCTTCCTTGAGCTTCTTCTCCAGCTCTCGGGAATGTTTCTCCTCGGCACTGGCCCCGGCTCCCATCCTCAGCCCCGCAGCCCTGCACTTCACCACCCGCTCCTTGGAGGTCAGCACCAAGATGGGCAACGAGCTCCAGCCCCCCGCCGCCTCCAGCGCTCGCTCCCGGTGCCCGCCGCCGCCACCGCCACCGCCGTCCAGCCGGTGTGCGACAAGGACGGGGCCAAGGTCCCGGGGGGCCGCCTGCCGGGGGGCTGCGCTCAGCACCCGGGGCTTAAGCTGGGCCCCCCCGATAAACCCCCTTCAATCTGCAGCGGGCTGAGCTCAGCAATCCCGTGGTTCCCGGTGTCAGCGCTTCTGCCGGGGGGGTAGGACGGGGCCCAGCCCGACCAGCCCCCAGCTTTTTCCCCACCCCGGGGCTGGGGCAGTGACCCTGCCACCCTGGGGGATATGGGACCCCTATTCAGCTCCAGCTCTGCTGTGGACCCCAGGGGTTTGGAATTGGGGGGTGGGATGGTGTGTGTGCTGGGGTCTGGTCACAGTGGAAGCAAACGTCCCCATTGTCCCCATCTCACCTGGTCACACCCCCTGCTCTGGACCAGTGCCCACTGTCCCACCCCAGTAAGCCATCCCAGTGTCCCCAGGGGCACGCCCCACAGGGATAGAAGGTCAGCCTCAGTCACCACACCCTGTGTCATCAGGGACCCTTCCAGAACCCTCCACTAATGTCCCCATGCCCCCCAGGTTCATTCTCAGTGTGCCCAGGCACCCACCAGTGCACTCCCAGTGCCACCAGGCCAGCTCAGTACCACCTCCACAGCATCCCCAGGCCCTCCAGCAACACCTGCACAAAGTCCTCAGGGATACCCACATACCCTCCCCAGGGTTTCCAAAGCCCTCCCCAGTAACACTCCCCAGTGACGACAGAAGAAATCCCAGTGTCCCCAAGCAATTCCTCTGTGGGGACCATGTCCCCCAAAATAATCCAAGAAAACCCTGCCCAACGTCCAGCGGCACTGCAGTGCCACCTCTGTGTTACCACCCCAGCCGCAGTGAGCCCCCACAATATGTCTCTGGGTCCCTCAGTGTGCCTTCCCAGTGCCCCCCTCCTGTGTCCCCAGTGCCCCCCGTTGCCATCGTGGCCACCCCAGCAAAACTGAGTATCCCCAGGAACACCGCAGTAACTCCCCAGTGTCCTCCCACCTCCGGTGACTCCAGGCCTTGCCAGGACTCCCCCAGTGACCCCAGTACATCCCAGTGCCCCTGTGCCCCCCACCTGTCCCCAGCGCTGCCCATCCCCGCACCGCGGCTCTCCTGCAGCGCCTCGCTCGGCCGCCAGAGGGCGGAAGCGCCCAGCGCAGCTCCCAGTACAGCCCAGTGCCCCCAGTACAGCCCAGTGCTCCCGGTACAGACCTGTGCCTCCAATACAACCCAGTGCCCCCAGTACAGCC
>VZRO01001737.1:945061-959675 GCA_013397915.1 Daphoenositta chrysoptera | reverse complement strand
CCTCCACCAACCATCAATTCTTCCATCCATCCACCCATCCATCCATCCATCCATCCATCCATCCATCCACCCACCCATCCATTCATCCATCATCAATTCTTCCATCCATCCATCCATCCATCCATCATCAATCATCAATTCACCCATCATCCATCCATCCATCATCCACCAACACATCTTCTGTCCATCCATCCATCCATCCATCCATCCATCCATCCATCCATCCACCCACCCACCCATCCACCTGCCCATGCTGGCTGCTGTCTCTCTCCTGGCAGAAGGATGCAGTACCACCTGACAGGTCTCATCTCTAGGGCTGGAGCCATGGGGTCCCCAGGGCACCGGGGCCAGTGACACCTGAGCTCACCGTTGAGCCAGCGGGAGTTGTACTGGTCAGTCCTCATGGCCGTCTGCTTGCCCATGGTGCGGAAGATGGCTGCGTCCGTGCCCATGAAGTCGATGTAGACGCCAGCATAAAGCTCTTCATCTGCAGAGGGCAGAGGTCAGCCAGGAACCCCCACCTCTTCCCATCCACCCACCTTCTTCAGCTGCCAGCCCCAGACCTGGCCAGTACCCACCAGACAACCAAGAGCCACTGTCTGTGATCATTCCAGAGAGTTCTGGATGTTGGCACTGGTCTGTAACCACGATCCCCACCTCTGTGGGGCCAGGTGCCTGGCCAGCTGGAGCAGGCAGGGGTGGCAGAGCAGGAACCCTGCTCCTGGTGGGAGCACTTGTTCCATCCTGCCTGCATTCCCCTCTGCCCAGCGCAGGAAGCACTGGCACCAGGGAGCCACAGGACTCACTTATTAATGCAGAGACGGTGTCTACTTTGGGGTCGTAGGAACACTTTCCCTTGCCTGACTCCAGCTTGTCTGGCTCCAGGTAGAAGATGTAATCCTGGAGAGGGAAGCAAATAGGGCAGCTGGTTAGAGTTTCACCCCTCCATTCGTGTGACAGCTCCCAAAGCCCACCAGGAGAGGCAGCCTGCTCCAGGATGGCGCACAGCAGCAAGGACAGATGCGGATGGACCACACAAGGGGTCTGCAGGTCTCCTGAGAAGCTGAAGCTCCTGTGAGCGACTCCTCCAAAAATGCTGGGTGCTTCTCCATGCCCTCCACCACTTGGAGACTTGGCTGAGCCACCAGGCTGAAGTGGGGCATCCATCCCCCGGGTCTGGGAGAACAGCCTCCTCTGACTGCCTCTTCACTCCAGCTGGCTGTGCTGCACATCGCCGCTTGCCCAGCAAGGTAACACAGTTCCAGTGGCTTCAGCAGGCAGGGTGTGGCCTGCAGCACAGCTTGGCACAGCTCGGCACAGCTCGGCTGCTGGACCCACTGTACTTCTCTTGCCAGGGGCCATTTTCCAGTGCTTTTCTTCACACGGTGAGATGCTGTGTCTGCTCCGTGGGATGCCTCCCCACTGTCACTTCTGCCTTCCCCGTGGCCATCCCTGGCACCATCACACATTCCCAGCCAGGAGTGAGACTCAGACTGCCTCTGGAGACACCCTTAAAATCCTCTGCCAGTGCTGGCAGGGGGCACACAGGGACAGGCTGGCCCAGCCAGGTCACCCCTCACCCTGGCATAGGGACCACCTTCAGCTGAGACAAAGCTGCAGCACAGGAACATCCATGGAGAGCCTGGGCATGGGGGGCACCTTGAGCAACCGAATCGGGCAGATGCCCACTGGCCCTGTGCCCTGGCTTTGGCACATGGGTGATGGACATGGTGACAGCCACCCTCCATTGAGAGGCCAGCAGGGTCCTGGCAGAGCTCCAGCTCTGGGAAGAACAGGAGGGGATGAGGGGCTGGGATCTCACCACGGGCACGTCCCACTGGCGGGTTTGCTCGCACCAGCTCCTCCTGGAGCACGCAGGCCCAGAGATGGGCAGAGCCATGTTTCACCATGCCCATCACTGCACCGTGCACTCTGTGCCACCATCACCATCACGAACACCTCTGCCCAACACTGGCCCCGCTCCTGAGGTGGGCAAATGCCTCACAGGGACAACCTCTCTCTCTCCAGCATGGCCCTGGCACTGGCTGCACCACCTTACCCTCCTGGTCAGGAAACACAGGAGCCATTGTGGTGCTGGCACAGCTGATCGGCTAACGCACCTTGAAATGCACCGGAGCTGCCGGGAAGCACATGCTGGCAGCCCCCAGGGAGCCCCTGCTAGGACACACACCCCCTCCCCAGCAGGGAGAGAGGAACTGAGATGACCTGAGGGGGCTAAAACCACAACGGCCTTTTCCCAGCTGGCACCGGGGAATTGGCAGCAGGAGTTGCTGCAGCTGGGGAGATGCTCACTGCCAAGCACCACCCTTTGTCCCCGACCACCCAAGGGGCTGGGGGAGCACCAGGCTGCACCGGGGTGCCCATGTCCCCCACGCTCCCCAGCCCATGCACTGACCCGTGTTAGTCTGGAGGGGAGAGGCTCGGGGGTGACACTGTCAGGGTGGGCTGCACACTGGGGTGTTCCCAGAAGCCGGGGATGCTGTCACCTCCCTGAGTGCACTTGCCTGCCAGGATGACACAAGTCCCTCTTGGGGCAAGGCGAAGCAGCTGCTCAGTAATGTTTCTGTGGGCCCTACCCAAACACCTTCTTGTACATCACTTCGGCATCCTCCCCTGAATCATCCCAAGCCCTGTGGCTCTGCTGACACATGGTTACTTCCTTGTGTCACTTCCAAGGGACACAGCGAGCCTGGAGTCACACAAAGTCAGTGGTGGGTGGAGAGCCACCATCCCTGACAGTGTCCCCCACGGGGGGGATCCTACACGGACCAGGAGGAAGGAGTTAGTGAGAGAAGGAAAGCCGACGCCAGGCCGGTGGCCGGGAGGTGCTGTGCTGAGAGGGAAGGGGTGGCGGGGATGCCCACGGCACGGGGCGCCCGGCCCAGGGGTCGGAAGCATGCCAGTGGGACGAAGGAGCCCGCGGCTCTGGCGTGCCCCTGGGGAGAGGTGGGCACGGCTGCGGCGGGCTCCCAGACCGGTTCCCACCTTGCTCTGTGCTGGTCTCGGGCTGAGGGGGCTGTCGGTGGATCTGCTTTCCCGGCCTCCCGGCTGGCTCGGCGGAAACCCCTGGGGAAAAGGAGCAGGGCAGAGAGTTAGCGCCAGCAGGGGAATGACCCCCAGGGCAGGGGTGAGCAGGGGACCCCAAGGGCTGGGGTGATGAATGCCCATTGAGCAGCAGCACTTATGTCCCCCTGTGTTCCTTGATGCTCCAGGCTGGGCTGGCCTCCAGCAGGAGCTTCTCCAGCATGGATCCTGCTCTCTCCCACAGAACTGGGGTGCCCTAGCATGGGGTAGGAGACAGTGGAGAGATGGCTGCCCACAGCCAGCCAGGCTGGGCTCGCACCTGGGGGCTCAGAAATGGCACCTGCCACCTTGTTCCTCCTGTGCCAATGAGCAATGCCTCAGCAGCAGGGGTATCAGCACCATGGGGTCAGTGGAACGCTTCCACTCTGCCACTGGCTCTGCTGGACACCTAGTGCTGTCCTCGACTGCACTAGCACCCTTGGTCCTCCTCATATGCTGCCACTCCCCAGTCCAGTCCCAATCCAGTCCCAATCTGGAATAGTCTGAGCAGCATCCACCTCTCTCAGTGTCCGTGCCAGGCTCGGGGGCTCTGAGGCACACGCCCGTCCTTTATATCCAGCGCCGTGATCCTCCCTCCATTTGGACTGGTGACTCCCTCTCCATCCTCAGGAGAAAACACAGCCTGGGACCTGTCACCCCAGCGTGGAGGGGACAGACACCTCACAAGGCTTGGGACCTCTGGTATGCTCATGCTGCCACTTGCAGAGACTGGCTCCCTCCCAGGGCTGTCCTGAAAACGCTCCTCTCTCTGCCACGCATCCTGCCTGGTGGCATGCAGCTTTGATGCCACCCTCTCACTGCACTGTGGTCCTTGGCGCTGGGTGACATCCCTCCGGGGACGTTCCTGACATGGCCATGTGCACTGGCACAATCCCTGCAGGGTTCTCCCCGTGCAGCAATGCTGCTGGCGTGGTGCCAGGCATCCTTGGAATCCACGGTGAGGGGCTGAGCAGCCTGGCAGCAAGTGGGAAGCTGGGTTGACCCGTCCCTTGTCCCAGTGGAGATCCAGCAGTGGCTGCAGCCAGCAGGGTGGGAGGGCACGTTGTGTGGAAGCTGCCATCAGAGTACAACCAAGTTCCAGCGAGAAGTCCTTGGTCTGTGGAGATGGCTTGGCCCCGCTCAGCAGCACAACACCGTTAGCCACGGTCACCCCCAGCCTGCCCTTGCCCCAACCCTCAGCCCCCCAACCTCCCCCACCAGCCAGCAGAGCCGAGCTGAGCACCCACCCCACCGCAGTCCCCCGGGGGCTGTGCCAGCACCGCGGTGCCAGGCACCAGCTCAGCACCCCCATCCCTCCCGCCCCTCACCTGGGCTTTGCGCCCGCGGTTGACGAAGGCACAGATGGGGTTGTAGGCGCCAGTGCCACACACGTAGAGGTGTGTCCGGTTCCAGGGCTGGATCAGGCGGATGAAGTTGCCACACTCCCCCTGGGAAGCAGAGGAGAACGTGTCAACCCAAGCACGGGGGCTGTAGATTGCAGTGGGGCCATGGCTGGTGTGGGCATGGGATGGAATGGGTCATTGGATGGTGTGTGGCACGGGATGGCATGGATCAGGGGTTGGCATGGGTCACTGGATGGCGTGTGGCACGGGATGGCATGGATCAGGGGTTGGGATGGGTCACTGGACGGCGTGTGGCATGGGACAGCAGGGATCAGGGGTTGGCATGGGTCACTGGATGGCGTGTGGCACGGGATGGCATGGATCAGGGGTTGGGATGGGTCACTGGACGGCGTGTGGCATGGGACAGCACGCATCAGGGGTTGGCATGGGTCACTGGATGGCGTGTGGCGTTGGGCAGCACGGGTNACAGCACGCATCAGGGGTTGGCATTGGTCATTGGATGGCGTGTGGCATGGGACAGCATGCATCAGGGGTTGGCATGGGTCATTGATGGCGTGTGGCATGGGACAGCAGGGATCAGGGGTTGGCATGGCCCACGAGCCAGCAAGCCGGAGGGCCCAGCCCTGGCTGGTAAGAGGAAGCAGCATGGGGAGCCTGGCCTCCTGCTTGCTCAGGAAGCTCTCCAGGACCTTCCTGGCTGGAACAGAATGGGTGACAGGACACTGCGACACCCTGGAGTGCCACCCCATCTCAACATGGCTGCACATGCTGGGGGATGGCTTTTCCAGGGGAGGACACGGGGACATGAATCCCCCTCCAGTGCCAGCCACCAGCCCCACTCCCCTGCCAGAAGGGGGTTCATGGTGGCTACTCACATTGCTGTTCTTGCCTGACAGGATGCACTCCTCGATCCTCTGCTGGGACGCGGGCCAGTGGATCTGTGGAAACACCAACCAAGGGCAGAACAGGACTCCCACCTGGCCCCACCAGCACCAGCTATGCCCATCGAGCTCTTGCCCTGGCATCCAAAAGGCCCCCAAAGTGCCCAATTACCCCCTTCCACCCACTGCCCCCTGCCCTGCTGGCAGCTTACGATGAGGGGCTCGCGGTTGATGTCGTGGAGGTCCAGCGAGAGGACGTAGTCCTTGCTGCCCACATACATGCGGTCGTGGTCCTCGTCCTTCAGCAGGATGCGGTAGTCGCTGGAGTTGAGGAGGAAGTTGAAGAAGTGTGCTGTGCCCGTTGCCTTCAGCTCTACAGGGGGAAAGGGGAAGGTGTCAGTACCCCAGGGACCCCCATCATCCCCAGTGTCACCCCCGAGTCCAAGCCTGGGCCCAGCTGGAGGACACGCCGTGAGAAGAGGTGCCCATCGCCTTCCAGTCCCTTGCTGCCCACTTTCCACTCCATGAGCACCATGACACTGCCACCTCTGAGCAGGACATTGGACAATGACAGCGATGCTTGTGGCCAGTGGGACAACCAAGAGTGGCCAGGAGAGAAATCATCAGGACCTGGGCTCAGGAGATCCAGCACCCCACAGCAGAGAGTGGAGGTTGCTATTGAGATGGGGCAGGAGGCAGGGGCTCTCTGCCACCCCAGCCCAGAGAGCACAGCTCCCAAAATCTCCAGCATCATCCCTCTCCTGCACTGTGACCCCATGTTCCAGCCAAGCCTCTGGCTCCTAGGATGGGGGAGCTGGGACCCCAAGGAACCAGCTCCAGGGGAGAGGATGAGCCTCCCACCCTGCACACCCCATCCCCCCTTGGAAAGTTATTTTTAGCCTAAGTGTGGGAGCAAGGAGTGAAAGAGGATAATGAGGGTCATGAATATTCACAAGTGCAATGAGGCAGCCAGATGGAAGGCAGAAGTGCTGCAGATGATGTGGGCCGGTGCCAAGAACCACGCGGCAGGGGCCAGGGCACGAGTAAGACAGAGCACCCTGCCCCAACAGGATACAATCTGCCTGGAGGCCACCTCTTTAGAGATGCCACTCTTGGGAGGTGCCACTCCCCCTGGAGGTGTCACCCCTTTGCACACCACCCCCAAATATCACATTTGTCATGCCAGCTCCATGGGATGACATCTGCCCTGGATGCCACCCCTTTGGATGCCACTGCAAGCCATCAGATGCCATCCCCACGGGACGTCATCTTCCCCATATGCTTCCTTTCGGAGGTGCTGCTCTCTTAGGGTGCCACCAACAGCCATTGGATGCCACCTCCACGTGATGCCATCTGCCTCTGAAGCCAACTCCTTTGGAGATGCCACTCTTTTAAAAGGTGTCACCCTCTTTGGATGCCACAAACAACCATCAGATGCCACCCTCAGCCATTGGATGTCACCCTCATGGGACGCCATCTGCCCCAGATGCCATACTCTTTGGAGTTGTCATCCTCTTTGGATGCCACACCCATAAGACACTGATCCAGCGAGCACCTCACCCTGTGGAGTTTGTCCTTCTATGCAGAGGGGTGCCCTGGGAGCAGCTCTAGGGACCCCCCTTCCCGGGGAGGGGTGGAGCAGGGTCCCGCAGGTCCGTGTCAGGAAGCATCACACCGGCTCCCAGGCAGCGCCGGGCAGGGCTCCAGCAGCCAGCTGCCGTTCCCAGGGGGAGGCCAAGTGCCTGCAGATCTCCTTGACCTCCCGGCCGCACGAGGGACGGGAATGTCCCACAGGTGCCCCAGGGTCCCTGCCCACCCAGGACAACCCCTCTGTCCCCGGCTGGCAGCGGCGCTCCCCAGTCCCGCTCGGCCGTGGCGGCGAGGCCCGTGCTCGCACAGCGTGGGAACCGGCTGTGGGGAGCAAACGCCGCCCTGGGATGGGACACAAACCTCCCCCGGCCTGGGGGCCTGCCCCTCTGCCCGGGCTGGACGCACAGGGCGAGCACGGTGGGCATGTGGAGTTTGGGCTGCAGGCAGGGGGGCCATGGCAGAGGGGCAGTGGAACAGTGCCACGGGTGGGGGGCCAGGGGGCCGCTCACCCACCCACCCACGGCAGGCTCCTCCTCCTGCCTGGCCCATCTGGGCTCCAGATGCTCCCTGCTGCTGGTGCTGGCTCACATGCCACCCATGGCGTCCCCAGCCTGTCCTGGAGCGGGCCCTGCCTGTGCCGTGGCACGCTGGGTCTGCTCCCTGCCTGTGCCACGGCCTGAAGCTGCCCCACGGGCCCATACACCGTGCGTGGGGCTGGGTGCCCCACACCGTGCGTGTGCTGGTGCTGCCCTCAGCGCCCAGCTCGGGAGCCAGGAGAGGGCAGGGTGGCTCTGGCAGTGGGTGACACGGGCACAGCAGAAGAGCTCGTCCCCAGCTGCCAATGATGGAACCCCGTGCCCAGGCTTCCCACTCAGGACAGAGACACCTGCAGCAGGCAGAGACAGGGCTGGCAATTCAACTGGACAGGAGCCCCCATGCCAGGGCAGCCCCTCATCTGCCATCCCTGCCCAGCCTGGGGACACCAGCACCAACATCCCCGGCACCCCGGAGCACTAGGACACTGGTGGTGGAGGCTTCCGTGTCAGTGACAGCCCCAAATATCCCACATCCATTAGGATGGGCGTCTCCGGGGCTGGGCAGGGGACAGGGCCAGTAGCACAAAGGGCCGTGGCCCCCCGCCGGGGGCTCCATTCAGCCCCCCACGGCCCAGCGATCAGAGGGGGCACTCCCAAAGCAGGGCGGTGACGGACCCGCTGCCCCGGAACGCCCTCTGCAAAGAGGATGGCGGGACGGGCAGGACCCTGCCCCAACCTCTGACCTCCCAAACCTCCATCGCACTGCCTAATCCCCCAGTGTCACCGTGCCCCCAGAGCCGCCCCCAGCAGCCATGGGGAGTCCCTGGGGATGGAGCGGGGCAGGGGCCCCGGCCGGGCTGGAGAAGCCCGCTCATTAGCCGATGCGCCCCAACGAGCATATTCCCTTCTGCATCGCCAGTGCCAATCCCGGCACCGGCAGAGCCTCCCCGGCTGGCCGGGAGCCTAATCCTATTTTAATTGCCGAGCACCGGAGCCAGGAGCCGCTCGGCATCACAGCCAGGGTGGCCTCCCCGGGGACGGTCCCCTCACAGCATTCCGCGGAGCCCCCAGCGAGCCCCCCGGGACTCTCCTGCCCGCAGTCGTTTTGTGTCCTTGGGCGCTGAGCTGTAATTACCCCGCGCCCTCGAGTGATGCCGGCGGCCAGGAGCCCAAGGGCTGGCAACAAGGCGCGATGCTCTGCTCTGCCCGCGGCACCGCCGCCCGACTGCGTGCTCTGCAAAGCCAAATTCCCCCGGCAATGCCAATTTCGGGCTGCATTCCCAGCTCCGGCAGCTGTCTGCCACCCCTGCTGGCTGTCACCACTGGCCCCCATCGGGCAGGGGTGAGTGGTCCCTATCCATCAACCACTGGCACGGAGATCCGTGCTGATCTCCAAAGCAAAAGGGAGATTTTGGGGGTTCTCGATAAACAGAGCACCCCGAGGGACTCCTCACCTCACCCCAGCCCCCCAAATCCTCCCGACACCCCCAAACATCAGCAGGGCACCAGCACGAAGAGTTAATGCCATTGCGACCCGAGCGGGTCACCTCCCCAGGTGCACCATCACTGCATTCCCCAAAACCAATTACAGGCGCTCTCACCTAATTAGATTCTAATTATGGACTTGTAGCGCATTCAACATAATTAGCATGTAAATTACACGGCGTGTTTATATTCAATAACCGCACTCCCGCCCCCCCCCTGCCCTCCCCCCGGCTGGCGGAGCCAGCGCCTTTCGGGAGCCCTTTCTTTGCATGGGGGAGAATGAATTCACTTTAAATGCCGATGGAGAAGCCCAGCACTGATCCCAAGGGAGCCTGGCACAGCAGGGATAAATCCCATCTCCATCCTGCAGCGTTTTATCCCACAAATTTAGAAGCGTGCCCCAAATTCTGGTTATGTTCCCTACTAATTTTTTCCCCGGCTTGAAATTTGAGAAGCAGCTTTTTGGGTACGCCTCAGAGGGGCAGGATGGGGAGCAATGCCGGGAGAGGGACAGGGGGCTGGATGTGTCCCCTCTCGTGGTTAAAGCATTTGTTGTTATTGGGGCTGATCAAAGAGCTGGGTGGGTCGTCCGATGAAAGCAGAATTGCTTATTTGTTTGAGCGTCACTCCGCTACCCCTTGATGGGTTATTTATGATGTAATTAAGCTAATTACATGTAATAAGAGAGTTTCCGTGGCCCCCAGCCAAGCTCTTTTCCCATTTAACCGATTCACAGGTGGGAGGAAACCGAAGCTGCCTTGCAGGGGCTTGGGAGATGAAATGACTCCTGTTCCCGCTTGCTGCCTTCCACCCCCGATCATCTCCAGCCCCCCTGGAGCATCGCCCCGTGCCGGCAGGGGACAGGTGCTGCAGCCGCCCGGGTCAAATCCCTCGGGATGAAAGAAGTGCCGGCCGGGTGCTCCCCGCAGCCATCGCAGCCCGGCCGGTTGGGCGCAAGCCAAAAAAAAAAAATAGAAAACCCACATTTTTTCAGCGGAAACCGCTGATTCATCCCCCCGCCAGCCCGCCCCAAGCGCTGGTGGGTGGATGTGCCCCAACATCCAGCAGCGCTGGCAGGGGGGACCCCGTCCCCACCGAGCATCACTCCGCAGTGGTGACCAGGCTGGGTCAGGGGATGCTCCAGCAGCGTGGAAGCCCCTTCAGGAAAGAGCCCGGCTTCCGAAAAAATTACTTTAATCGCCCAAAAAGGAGAGTGTTGAGCCGCGGTGCCCCAACCCACTGTTCTTTGGGCTTTTTTGTTTAATTTTTGGACATTATTTCCTTCCGCAGCCCTGAGGGGAGGGCACGGTGCCGGGTGGAAACTGCGGCTGCTCCAGGCCCTTTGCTCTGTGCCCAAGCGGCACCGGAGTGGGGAGAACACCCGTGCCAGGACCCCAGGAAGGGTCACGCTGTTCCATAAGGAGCATTGTTAATTTGAGGGATAACTAGCTTATTAGATATAGGCTTGGGGGGGCCGAAATCGCAGAGGGGTTTTGGGGGGGTGGGGGGGGAGGGTTTAAGGAGCTTATGGAGCTTCGCAGCCGGAGCCAGGGAGCTCAGCCCCAGCAGCAGCCGGTCCCAGCGGGTGGAGGGGCCCTGCCGCAGCCCCCCACTGTCCCAGCCAAGGAAATCCTCTTAGGGGTCACAGGGTTCAGCCCCATGTCCCCGCCCCCAGCGCACGGGAAAGGGGACTGTGGCATCCCCCTGACCTTTACAGGGTCTGAGAAGCAGCATGGGGCACTCACGCCAGGGTGGGGACCAGCAGTGCCAGTGCTCCCAGCACTGGCTGTCCCTAAGCCCTTGGCCGTGCTTGCACCCCCCGTACCCCCCCATGTTTATCCCATCCTGCTGTCGCCAAGCAGTGCCCACAGCTGCAGCAGCTTAGGAGGGCGCCTGGGCGGCCCCGGGGACATGGTCCCCTGTCCGGGCTCCTCTCCAGCCATCTGCCACCTCCTGGCCTGGATCAAGCGTGCCGATATCCCCTGGCCACCAGCAGAGATGCCAGCGGGGTGGGAGGGGAAACTGAGGCACGAGGCAGGCAGGAGCGAGGCCAAGCAGCGGGCTGGCAGTGGAGCCCAGAGGAGACTCCGTGCTTGATTCATTCTTTTCAAAGTAATTTTTTTCCCCCGCAGGAACTGCCCTGCCTCTCACCCAGCCCCTCCCCGCCAGGGCAGCCCCCGGCTGGACCTCAGCCGAGCTTTTCCGAGAGGTGCCAGCACGGCTGTTCCTCTCGCTGCGGGGAGCAGCTCCCGTTTGGAAGCCCCACGGAGAGCCCTGACCTCGAGGGCTTCCCGCCGTGATGCGGGGCGAGAGCCCACCCTTCCTTCCCGCGCGCTTTTCCCACGCTGGACAGGGAGCAGGACACGGAGGGATGAATCACCATCATCATCATCCTCATCACCTCCTGCATCCTCGAGGGGAATGGGCCAGCCTCTCTGGTGCCCGAGCCCCCGGCCCGGAGGAAGGCCCAGAGGAGAGGGGGCCGCAGGATGTGCACAGCAGTGTGGGGAGCGAGTGAATTGTTAGCACGGAGATGATTAAAAATATCCACCCTATTTCTGGCCAGCACTGGGCTGGGATCTGGGAAGAGCTGTTGGCAAAAGGGAGCTGTGCCGGAGCCGCTCCCAGCACTGTTCTTTCCATGCTGGTCACCTTCCTCCTGCCGACACACGGACAGGAAAGCCTTGAGAGGAGGACAGACGTAAAGAGACCACAGGGGTGACGGGATGGGGGGAGGACTGACCCTGCCCGGCCCATCACCCTGCACCAGGGCACAGCTCAGTTCCCACCCCTTTCCTATCACTTCAGTATTTTATAGCTGTATTTTTTTAATGCACTCCGAGACGCCGGGGCTCCGTGGAGGATGACGCAGGCCCCGGGGAGCTGCGACAAACCTCTGGCGCGCGATAACGAGCGAAGGCAAACAAACCCAGAGACGCTCCCGCGGCTGGCAGCGCTCCAGGCAGCGCGGCCGCCCAGGCAAGGCGCCGGGGGACACACTTGGGGACATGGCGGCTCCTTCCCCAGCACCCTGGCCGCAAGGCCACCTCGATCCCACCCTGGCACCGGGATGCTTTAGCCAGAGGGATGCTGAGTTGGAGACCCGCACCCCAACCCCAGCAGCTGGGGCTGCACAAATGGCCACCTGGTCCCCTGTGGCACCAGAGCCACCCCTGACAGCAGAGCCCAGCCCAACTCCTTACACCAGTGTCCCCCAGCCCAGACCCATCACACCCAACCCCACTGTCTGCAGCTGCACTGGGGGATTTGGGGCCGGGCATTTGGGTATCATCCCTGCCTCTCCAGGCAAGAGAAGGGGCTGGACCATCCACAAAGTGCCACTGTCACTGTCACTCACGGTCTGATGCCTTCAGGGAGGCTGCGGGCAGATTATGAGCTCAGGAAGCTGCTCACCAGCAGTTTGGTGTGTGGCCCCCAGCTGGCCCTCGAGGAAGACCCTGGGAAAATTCTCCACCACTGCCACCCTTGTCAGAGCACAGGCAGGAGAGGCGAATGGCACCCCTTCCCAATCCCGATGAGCTTGGATCCAGCACACCACTGGCATTTCTTCCCCATGTGCCAGTGCAAATCAGCCCTTCTCCCACTGCAAATCCCCTCTCCAGGCAGTGAGGGCAGGGGGAGCCCCACCAGACCACCTCAGGCAGGAGGGAGAAGGACTGGAGATCCTGAGCACAGCCAGGAACCCTTGCTCCAACCAGCTGGGGCCAAAATAAACCAACCCCAAACCAGCCCCTAACCTGTGGCACAGCGAGCTTAACCATGCCTATCTGGAATTAATCTCACTCCCAGAGCACACCGTGGCGGTGGGCACTGGGTCCAGCTGGGACTTTGCTGGAGCCTCCCCTCCCCACAACCGTGAGGAAGAGGTGTTTTAAGCTGGGGTGGGGAAGAACCTATACACCAGCTGAAGTGCCCCAGCAGCCCCCAAAACCCTCCAAAAACGCTGTTTGGAGAGGAAAGTGGCGCCTGCCTCTGGGGAGGAACTTGCTCACTGCTTTCCAGCCTGGACTTGTCCCCAGACTCTTCATACCAGCCATTTTTTCTGTCAAGACCAGCCTGTAACACCCGTGGCTGCTGCTGCTTTACCGTGTTTGCTGTCAGCCCCCCGGCCCCTCCTGCCTGGCTCTGCTGTGCTCACCATCAGTTCTGCCCCCACATCCGTGGGCTTGCAGGTTCAGTGGGTGACCAGAGGGCAAAGGCACGGTGGGACAGCACAGGAGGGGCACAGGCAGCACGGCCCCAGCTCTCCCACGGACCCCAAGGGGAGGCAGACAGGAGACTCCTCATGTCTGTCACCTCCTGACACACATCCAAGCAGGCAAGCCCCCAGCAGGGACAATTTCCATTCCGCTCCTCAAGGTTTGCAGCCTTTGGACCTTTCTCATCGGCCGCAGCCTGCCCTGCTCAGCAACCTCGAAACAGGAGCTCAGGACAAACCCCTCCACCAATGTGCACCCCAAAGCTGACCCAGGGGTCCCCCCTACAGCTCCTAGAGTGGCTGGGTGGGCTAAGCAGCCCCGGTACGAAAGGGTTAAGCCCCTTCCCCCCACCCAGCACCCTCCCCTCCTGCCTCTCCCGGCTCCCTGCCAGCTCCCAGGCGTTAATACCAGCTGGGGGGGTCGGGGCGGCGTCAAGCTGCTGTCTGGAATCGGGGTGCTGCCGGGGGGGCTTCCCGCACCTCAGCACCCAGCTCTGCCAGATGGAGGGAGCCACCCACCCACACCAGGAAGCGCACTGGGGGGACCAGGCAGGCTACCAGCCCCACAAGACTGCTTGTGCTGGTGCAGCCTGGGAGCTCAGCCACACCTGAATATGGATCCCCATGGAGATTTCTGAGGGTGCAGACTGCTGATGCCCCCCGAGCGAGGAGGAGGAGGAGCCTGTAGGGGATGCCCGTGGTTTCCTCCATCTTGGGGTCCCACCCTGCCCCCCACTCCAACGACCAGACTCTTACCTTTGAAGGAGAGCTGGACCCTGGGGGTAGCGAAGCCGTGGTCCTTGGGATGGGCAGCCCGCCAGCCCAGAGTCAGCAGGGTGGCCCAGAGGAGGACACCGACCACGGGCATGGTGCCGAGATCGAGGGCAGTCTGGGGGAGCCGAGCCTGCCAAGGAGGGCACACGTGGGAGGGATGTCAGTTCGCTGCACCCACCAGCCCCCCGAGGGGTACGAACCCCACATCCCGCTCTCCATCACCCGCTGGCACGCTGCGTTCTCTGGGGAGCACTGGAAGCCAGCCCCAGCAGGCTGAACTCTGCTCTGCAGCCTGGGGAGTGGGGGGCACGAATCAGGGGGCCACCTGCCTCACCTCCTTGGGTGCCCAGCCAAGCATGCAGGGCGAGGCAAGCGCTGTGAGAGCTGCTGCAGCACCCTCCTCCACCCCAGCCGGCGAGCCTTGGCCAGGTGAGGAGCATCCCCCTCCATCCCTCCTCACACCCCCCCCTCGGCTGCAGCATCCCCAGACCCCCAATGGGCTGGGTACCCCTGCCCCAGCGCCCAGAGGGGTCCCACTCCCAGCCCTCGCCTCCCCACCTCTCCTCCCAGCCCCCAGCAAAGCCACAGCAAGCAGAGCTGGGATCAAATCTTTCCAACATGAAGGAAATCTGGACTTCATTATTCCAAGAACGTACAAAAAAAAAAAAAAAAAAAAAGGGA
>VZRO01001737.1:909384-942602 GCA_013397915.1 Daphoenositta chrysoptera | reverse complement strand
TGCATAGGCCCGCCCCGGCCGCGCCCACCGCCCCGGGCCGCAGGTTCGAGCCCCGGCGCCGCCCCCGCCGCTCACCTCCGGCTCCGGGCCTTTGTTGCGGGGTGCAGGCGGTGCCCCGCCGTGCCGTGCCAGCCCGCCGGTGGCTCGCCGCACCTCCGCAGCCCACCGCCGTACCGCCGGTCCCGGCAAGGAGGCGGATAAATAAGTGCCGTCCCTCCTTTGTCTGCCGCGGCGGGGGGCGGCCCGGGGCGGCGGGGTCTGCGGGGAGCCGAGCCCCGGCGAGTCGGCGGCTTTGTGAGAGCTCCGGCTCCGCTGAGAAGCCGTCTCCCAGACACGGCATCTCCGAGTGCTGCGAGTGGGGCGCCGTCCCTGGCCCCACCTTGCGCATTCTGCCGCCCCCACCCCGGGTACCCCCTCTGGTGACCCTCCGCCTTCAGCCCCGGGCAGGCAGGTGACCCCTGCCCGCTCTGGTTGCACAGCATCCCGAGCCCCTGGGACCTGTTGGCACCTGGGTGATCCCAGCTCAGTACCTGTGCCCTGGCATCCCTCTGCTCCAGGATCTGCTGGCTCCTGGGTATCCCTTCCTGGGACCACTGTCTCCTGGCACCGGGTGGTCCCTGCCCAGCACCGTCCCCCCTGCACACCCAAGGCAATCACTGGCAGGTGCTGTGCCGGTGAGCTCCGTAGCTCTGCTCTGGTCGTCCCTGCCTGAAAGGGACACCTTGGAGTCCCCCAAATGCCAGACGCGTGTCTCAGTTCCCCTGCTCTGTTTCTGCCAAGCTGGCGGCCTCTGCCAGGGTCCCCTCACCCAGATATGGATACAACCCCTGCAAGCACCACAGAGCTTGGCCCCATGCCCCCAAATACCAACAGAACCTTCCCCCTTGGCGTCAGAGGTCCCATCCAGAGGTTTGCTTTGTCTCCCTCTGCTAACCTCCTCCCAAATGCGGTAACAAGGAGTTAAGGACGCTGAAAAACCACAACAATGGGTGCTGGAGGGGAAGGTGCCCTGATCTAAGACCCATCATGTTCCTCTGAGCCAGGCTCCCTGGACAGGAGCAGGGCAGGGGGAGCCAAGGCATCCCTGCACAAGGACCAGGGAATGGAGAGCAGTAGCCACCCACAAGCAGACATTGCTGCTGGAAAAATCCCTCCCCTGAGCACAGACCCCTGCCCTGTCCCAGTGCCCCTCCATTCCCCCAGTTACCCCACAGGAAGAAGGGAAGGTTCGCAGGGCAGGGTTTGCACCCAGGCAGGGTCACCTTGTCACCCAGGCACTGCTGCTGCTTGAGGAGGGGGCAGAGAGGGTGTCTGTTCCCAGCCCCACTGCGATCTGCCCCCTGCTGCCTCTTCTTTTTCCAGGGATGGCTCCAAAGAAATAAGCTGGCGCCGTCCTTCACCCTCACACATCTCCTCTGTCTTCCTCTGAAAAATGAGGAGTTTGTCGCCGGATTCTCATCACCAGCCGCTCTGTGTGCGGGAGGGCAGCAGCAACGGCCTCAGCCAGCAGCACAAATAAATGGCCCGAAACACGATACGCGGGAGCTCCCTGGGATAAAAGAATTTCTAAGGAGAGGTTTTATTTTCCCCTCGGAGCCCCAGTCTCTCGTGATCTGGTCCAAACACAAAGGCTGTCCTGAATTTCCAGTCTCACTTTCTGTGCTGGCAGCTGGTGAGCTGGGTGATGCTTTGGGGCACCTTGTCCCCTGTGTCGGCACATCGGCACACCGGGCTGTGGTGGTGGCAGGTCACCTGGCCCCCCCAGGCACTCCAGGGCCTCTGGGCTCCTGTGCAGCCTCCGGTTTCAATTCTGGGGGTGGTGACACACATTTGGCAGCGAATTTAACTGGGGCAGCCACAGCCAGAGGCTGCTTTCAGCCCCCCTCCACTACCTGCCTGATGCTGAAGGGGCTGCGGGTGCTCCCTCGGGCTGCCTGGGGGTGATGCCAGGCAGGAGAGGGAGCGCCCAGCCCTGTCCCATGCCACCCCCCCAAAACCTGGCCCCAAGAACAGGTGTGGGTGTCCTGGAGACCCCCAAAAGAGCAGCTGGGTCCCCACTATCCCCTCTCATCCATCCCCATGATCCACGGCTTGCTGGCACAGAAAGGGTCCTGGACCTCCCGGTGTATCATTAACCCAGAACTGAGCCATTAACTCTCCCAAGTCCCCATAGTTATAAATCAGCCTTCCCGTAACTTCCTTCTCCCCTGCTGCAGTTTAAGCCTGTGGCTTCCTGTCCTAATTAGCCAGTGAGGTTAATTGGCCCCCAGCTTCTTTACACTTCCAAGCCTCTCTGAGGGGTGGGTCACTGCATCCTCTGTTCGTGCATTGACCCTCGGACCCTTCCCCTCTCCCGGAGCTCTTCCCTCAACACCAGGGATGGGAAGTGCTGACGTGGCCACATCCATGCCATGGTTGAGGGTGACTGCCTGCCTATTCCAGCTCCTGCAAGCTGCTTTTTGCCTCCTCAGCCCCTGCCCCAGGCCTGGGGTGGATACTTGCCACCTACCCAGCACCCTGTCTTCATTCCTGTTCCTGTCCCAATTCCTATCCCCATCCCCATCTCCATCTCCACCCCCATTCTTATCCCTATACCTGTTCCTATTCTCGTTTCTGTCCCTTTTCCTGTCCCCATTCCCATCCTTATCCCTGTCCCCATTCCCATCTCTGTCCCTTTTCCTGTCCTCACCATGATTCCTGTCCTCATTCCCATCCCCATTCCTGTCCCCATCCCCAATGCCATCCCCATTCCCATCCCTTTTCCTGTCCCTATTTCCATTCTCATCCCTATCCTTGTCCTCATCCCTGTTTCTGTGCCCATTCCCAGGCTGTCCCCTCTCCTTCCTGGCCCTGCTGCGTGGCGGTGCCAGAGGCCCCCAGCAGCTCTCAGATGCCTCGGCTCAGCCCTTGCCAGCTTCGTGCTCTGGCCATCTGTCCCCCACCTGCCTGGCGTCTCACGCCTCCTCCTCGGGGCCAGGGGTCCCTGTCTTGCCTGCCCCAGCCTGGGGATGCCAGCGGGCACCAGGGTGGGTGTCCCCAGGGAGTCCGACAGTGCCAGGAGGGAGCTGGGCAGTGCTGGCTGTGGAGCAGTGCAGAGATGCCTGGACCAGATTTGGTGGCTTCTCTGAGCCAGCCTGGGGACCAGCCCAATGCCACACACCCCAGGGAGCCTGCAAGGACCTGAGGACCTGCTCAGCCCTTTGGGTCGTGTGCCAGTACCCAAGTGTCCCCCAACACCCCGGGTGCCCTCGGTGTCACCTCCCGGGCGGTGCTGCCAGCCCCTGCCGGGCTGGCAGGCATCGCCTGCCCTGTCCTGCTCTGGGGGAAGCATTCCTGCTTTTTATAACCCTGCTGAGGCTTCCCAGCTGCCAGCCCCGTGCCAGCCTGCCTGCCCTCCTGCCTGCTGCCCTCCTGCCTGCCTGCTGCCTGCCTGCCTGCCCGGGCATGGCCGGGGAGGGGATGGCGGGGGGCTGCAGGGCCCGTCCGACCTGCACAGCTGCATAGCTTGTCTCCAGCTATTAAACAAACTCCTCCATCTCCCCCCTCCTCCCGGTCCCCTTCCCGCCGCCAGACGCTGCTTAACCCTCTGCTGCCCCGCTCCTGGTCCCGCAGCAGCAGGGAGCGGCATCTGCCCCTCGCTGCCCGCCGCAGGTTTGACTCCCAGCAGCGATCCCCGGACTGCCAGTGCCCCCAGGGCCGGCTGGGCAGCGAGGGTGGCCACCCAGGTCCCCAGGGTGCCCGCAGCCTGGCACCATCCCGGGCACCAACCCTGTGGGCAGCGCAGGAGAGCTGGGAGCTGGGGCTGGGGAGAGCAAGGGGATGCAGGGGCTGGGGGATACAGGCAGGGAATTGCAGGGAATGGTGGATGCAGGATGGGGGAAGAGAGGAGCTGTACTGCAGGGCAGGGATGGTGCGAGGGCTGGAGGGGAGGCAGGGGGGTGAGAGGAGAGGGGCTGGACCTCCCCTGAGCCATCACAGCCCTCTGCCCTTCCCACCGCAGTGTAGGAAGCAATCCTGGGGGTGCCCCCGCCCCCGAGAGAGCTCCAGCTGCAGATCTGCCCTGCAGACGAGGGCCGGTAAAAGAGGCAGGTTCCCCCCGGGGTGGCTGCTGAGGTCCGTACACCTCGGTGCACGGAGACAGCAGTGCCACAGACTCGGCTTCCAGTCTGGCTTAGCCTGGTAATGCCACGGGAACAGCCTCCATCCCCCAGTCCCCACCAGCTGCCTGTACCCCCCCGCTACAGCTCTCGGAGACACCAGCTTCGCACGGAAACCTGAGCAGCTCCCAGCTCAGGAACCGCTGCAGGGGATGGGATGCGAGGGAGGAGCAGGACTTGCCCCTCCACGCTGAATTGAGTCCTCTGGAAGGGCTGACGTGGTGATGCCACGCTCTGCTGCCAGCATCCTTGGACACTGTGGAGAGGACAGAGCCTCTCCGGCCTCTCCAGGACCTCCCTGATTGCCCTCTGCCTCCCACGCTCCCTCCCCCAGATGTTTGGGATATCTGGTCCTTTCCCGCTCCAGCCCAGTGACAAATGCTTGCCTGAGCGCGGTTTATTATTGTAAGAGCCTGGAGCTGCCTCTGGCCAACTTTCTGCCTGGGGCTGAGCCAGCAGCTGCAGGGCACCCTTCGGCACAGCCACCCCAGGGACGAGCTGTCCCTGCCCCGGGCACTGTCTGCGTGCCAAGGGGTGGGGACCGACCCCCTGACAGTGCCCAGCACCCTGTGGGCGTGAGGAGCCCCGGGCAAGCCCCCAGCCCCAGGCAGGTACGAGTGTGGATGCTCCACCCTTCAGCTGGCAGTGCTGGGAGAGGCGCGGGGGCTTTGCTGAGACCCCCCCAAACCCCTGCCGTTCCTCCCCTGCTCCGCTCCGATGTTGGGCTGTCGTGGGCTGGAGCACGGCGGGCTCGGTGATCGATGGCCGAGGCGTGGGCTTGCCAAGCCCTGCGTGTTTGGAAGGCGCCGTGTTTGTCTTGGCAGGAGCAGGGATGTCATCTCCTCCGCCTCGAACCGTGACGAGCTGGGAAAACCAACGGGGGGTTCTGCCGGAGCGGGTGCCCCCGTGGGTCCCCTGGCAGCAGCAGAGGGGTCTGACCCAGAGGGGCAGAGTGAGGTCCCGGTGAGGCCAAGCAGAGGCACCCAGTGGGTGTATCGAGGGTGACAGGGGGACAAACTGAGCCTGTTATGCCCTGGCAGAGCAGATTTGGCCATCCAGGTGTGCCCTACACCTGGCAGAGCTGTCCCCAGCCCGGGCACTGAGGTGGTGCTGCCCGCAGGGTCTGCTGGTGGGGAAACTGAGGCAGGAGGGCAGCACCAGCTGGCAGCAGGGCCACGGGACAGAGGGCTGAGGGACCGTGAGCAGGACAGGCGCTGGGAAGAGCAGTGTCTCGGGCAGGGAGCAGCCCGGCCGGAGCTCTGCCGGGAAAGGGGTGCAGCGAGGACATGAAAGGTGGTGACGGATCGATGTCCAGCCCAGCGCCGACGGCAAAGGCGTTTGAAGAGCAGCTCCTGCTGACGGCAGTGAGGCGCTTGGCGGTCGATAGCCGCCTGGAAAGGCGGGGTCAGGTCCTGCTGGGGGTCCCCAGGCACAACAGGAGGGGGATGAGTGCCCCTAGTAGTGTCTGCAGTGTGATGTACTGGTGGGCATGGGCCTGGGAGAGGCTGAGCCTCCCGAAATGGGAACTGCTGAAGTCAGCGCTGCCCCCAGGACTGAGGCTTTCCACTTCCCAGCTGCAGTCCAGGAGGCCTGGGATGACAGTGCCAACACACCAGCCCTGCCCAGGGCCGTGGGCAGGGGATGGCTGGTGCTGCCTGCACCAAACCTGACCATGGGGACCCATCCTGCTCTGCCCCATGATGGTTTCTGAGCCAGAGGGACAAGTTGGTCCCCTAGCATTCCTAGCTGCAGTGCTGAGGGCATCCATCCTTGCAGCTCTCCATGCTCCAGAGAAAGAAGCCATCAGCTGCCTTTGTGTGAAGCCAGCCCCATCTCACCCATCCCTCAGCCTGGCCCCAGCAGTGCAGCCCCAGGCACTGCAGCAGCAGGAGCATCGTGGTGCCCATGCCTGGCTGGGACTGAGAATTCCTGGTGCCCTCTGGCTCACATGCTCATGGGACCACAGCGTGGTGAGGGACCACATCTCTGTCACCCCACATTGCCATGGAAATGGGCAGGAGCTGTGCCGATGGAAAACAGACCTGGACTGGTGGCTCGGGGTCCCTGTGAGCCAGTCCCAACACCCCCACTTTGCCATGGGGTGCTCTGGGCACCCCATGCAGTTCCCTGTGCCCGGGGGGCTGGTGTAGAGGGACACTGGGGCACAGGGGTGTGCACAGGGTGGCAGGGATGTGTCGCCATGTGGCTGTGTCTCCTCCGACACATCCCCATCACACCAAATTTATGAACACCACAATTTTGGAGGGCTATGAGATCCTTCTCCTCTTTTAGGGAGAGGCTAGGTCATAACTGGGACCATTGTCCCGTGGCTGCAGTGGCCAGGCAGGAGGTGGCACCAGGAGCCAAGCCACTGGGCCAGGAGGAGCATTATCTTGAGGGCAAGGGCTGCATCAGTCAGCATCCAGAGTCTCTGGACTACCCTTCACTGCTGCCTGGAGCCATTTCCAGCCCCCACAAATACAGGGAGATGCTGGATGTTGTCTGTGTGAGAAGGACAATTGAATAACTCAATAGTTTTAAGAAAACTTCCCAATTTTCTGAGGTGTCCAGGGGCTTTCATGACATGGGAAGTCAGTGTGGGCAGAGGGTGGGGGCCAGCAGCTCTGTGGCACAGCCCTGACGTGCTGGTGTGCCACGTAAGTGGGTCAGTGGTACAGCTGTGGGCATTGGTGTGCACAGAGGAGCTGGAAAGGACAGGACAGAGGCAGCTGGAATGGCTCAAGGGCTGGAAGAAACTGGGACACGTCCATGCACGTGGGTCCTCCCAAAGAAGTTGGTCCGGGAGCTGGCTCAGCTGACAGGGATGAAAGAGCACCAGGCAGTTGGAGAGGATTTTTGGCTGCGTGACTCAGCGATCGCTCAGCTCCAAGATCCTTCACTGGGATGTGTCCCGTGGTGGCTGCCTCATTCCAGCAAGGACAGATGGATGGACAGTCTTGTGTTTGGGTTTGTGGTGGGAATACTGGTGGAAGGTTCTCTATGGAGACTGAGGGAATTGGGAGAGCCCCATCCTTACTCCCCACCCCTCTCCCAGAAGCACCACCTGCCTCTCCCTTTCCCAGCAAAATCCTGTGGAAATGATGCTCCTGCTCCCGGGTCGCCGTGGCAACCGGCAGGCGCAACAAGAAGGGGATGCAGGATCTGAACCCCATCACTCCTTGCACCCGGGAGCACTTCCCAGCACTTCCACAGCTCCATCGCCCCAGGGCTGCCTCCTTGCTGGGGGCTGCCACCTCTCCAAGGTCATGCTCCAGCCGAGGGTCAAGGGAGGCCCAGGCAGCCGATGCTGGCGCCGATGCCGGCACGTGCCTCGTGGGAAGCTGTCTCCCTGCCTTGCCCTTCAGCACATCCCTCCCCAGCTGCTGCCTGAACTTCAAAGCCACTAAAGGCCACATGGCCTGGAGCATCTTCTCCGTATCACTTCCAGGGAGAAGAAGATGCTTTGAAACCCCCTGGCCCTTCTCCCCTCCTCTGCAGGGTAATTTCCATTTTTTTCAAAACCCCACAAAAAAGGAGCCTTTTTCCTCTTTGTTTCTCTACTCTCTCTCTCTCTTTTTTTTTTTCCCCTTGTCTTTGTCAGCTAAAAATATGCAACCCACCAGGGAGGGCGGGCGGGGGGAGCTGCTGCTGCACCGGAGGTTAGCGCCAGGCCGGGCTGGAAAAGCCACTGGAGGGGAATGCAGGTGCTCCCCACCACCTTTTGGGAGGGCTCCTGCCCCAGAAAACCCCCTTCGCTCATGCCGGGGGTCGGGGCTTTGCTCCCGGCGTGCTGAGGGCATGCTTGGGAAGCAGCGAAGTTTGAAGGCACAGCCTGCTCAGGACTTGGTGTGACACAACACTCAGCGAAGGGGCCAGATACCGATCCATCTGTCCCGGCTGTTTCCCAGGGAGCTGGCAGATACCCAGGGATGCCCATCAGCCGGGGGCGGGATGTCCAGGCACCCCGTGGAGGGGTGACCCCGCAGTCTCTCGATCAAAGCAGCCGGGGGCAGCCCGGCAGCTCCAGGCTGGAGCGTGGGAGGGAGGTGGGCGGCCGTGGCGAAGGAAGGATGTGATTTACCTAATATCCCGCTCCAACCACAGAACGGATGGAGGAGAAAAACATCCCGGGGGCTCGATGTCTCGGGGAGATGCTGTCAGGGGCTGAGAGGCACCGAGCGGTGCCAAAGCCAGCTGGGAAATTAAATTGGGATGAATCACCCAGAGCCGGGAGCGTTCACCTGAGCTACAAACCTGCCACAAATTCAGAGAAAACGCATTTCCCAGCTCCCGGGATTGCAATCTTAAGACTCGTCCAGCTTTGCAGGAAGGTGACAGACTTCAAAACTGGCTTACTATTTCTTCCCGCCCCCCTTCCTCTCCCCCTCAAGCACGGGAATGTTGCAGCAGGATGTCTCGGCGTGGGGGTAATGACCAGCCACGGGCTCCCCTCCGGAGATGGTGACCCGGCAGCGGGATGCCGGAGCCAGGACTCCGGGCAGGACCGATCCTCGGGCGTCCTGCAGGGCTGAGGGCGGGCGCTGAGAGGGAGGAGGCAGGCAGGAGACAGGCTGGGCTGCTGCAACGCAGCAGGATGGGACACTGAGAGCCGGGGGAATCTACCGCGGAGTCAAACTTGTTGAGAAGGCAGGAGACAGACAGTAGGAAAAAATTTCCAGGGCAGCTGTGGGTCAGGGGATTTACTGGCGCCCTGGGATGGAGGTGTGAGAAACAGGGAGGTGACAGAGTTGCTGCTGCTACTGAAGTGGGGAGACACCGACACAGGGTGCACCAGATAGTGCTGCTTGAGCTGGGCGGGGCCTCCGTGGCTTGGAGGGGCTGGGGGCAGCCCATTCAGGGGATGCCTTGGCTACTTCAAACAAGCTGGCAGACCCCAGACCCGCGGGGCAGCTCGGGGCGGGGGGGTGTGTGATTTATGGAGCGGGGGATTAGGCGGGAGGAGGCGGCGGCAGCGGGACACACATGGCAGGCGCTGACGGAGGGGAAAGGGCTGCCGGAGTAGGACGGGGGTGAGTCCCAGGTGGCCAGGATAGAAATTCCTCAGCCTTCCCTAGAGCTCGGATTTACCCTGTGGCGATGAAGATGGCCCCGCCGGGCAGCAGGGGGCTTGGGGCATGGCTGCTCTCAGGAAAGCATCCTGGTGCTCGGCTGCGGGGAGGGAGCAGGGTACCTCCCAGCTGGGGGCTGTCTGGCCAGACCTCCCCCCTCCTCCCACGGCCCAGGCATCCACCTCTCCTCCCCAGAGGAGACACCAGGGAGAGGAGGCGTTTGGCAGAGGGTAAACTGAGGCACGGTGGGGGTTGCCTCTCCCCGTTTCATGGGTCAGGACGTGGCGGCTCTGGGATTCCCAGCCACAGCTCATCCGAGGCCCCAGGAGCTGGTGGGACCACGCGGCTGCTCTGCTGCCTGATGGGCACTCGGCGTTCGGAGAGCCCTCGCCGCCTCCGCCGGATGGCGATCTGCCCGTGGGAGCAAGGACATCCCGGATCCTTCCCGCGCGCCCGGGCAGGTGGCGTCGGGTGTCCGCAGCTGCGAGCCGCCTTTCATCCCCTTCCAGGCCGGGGCTCGCTTTCCGTCACCTGCTGCCCTCCCGGACGGAGGCCAAGGGCCCGCGGGCAGGGCCGATGTGCGAGACGTGGCCGCTCTGCCCGCACGTCCTCCGGCCGGAGGGGGGGCAGCGAGACCCGAGGCAGCATCCTGCCCCACGCACCCCCCTGCCAGCCCCTCGCCTCGGGGTGGGCAGAGCTGGGATGGACCCTGGCAACGCCCCAGTCCAGGGACAGCCGCTCCACGCGCTTTCCCTGCAAAACTTGGCGTTGCCTTGGGTCGCTGCAGCCGGCGGGAGGAGCGGGCGGCGGGCTGTGGGTGTTGCTGGAACACGGGCGGCCAGAGCGTGTGCGTGGCCAGGCACGACGGGCGCCGTGCCGGCACATGGGTGTGAGCAGGGGCGAGTGCGACTGCGGGCCGGTGCAGACACAGGGACCTCCCTGGGCACCTCCGAGCGGGCACTGCCCGCCTGTGAGACTGCAGCATCCCTTCTGCTGCAGCGTTGCTCAGCGTGCGCAGCCTAATGAGCCGGCACAGCAGAGCTGATTGAGGGCACAGACAAGCGGAGCTCGTCATTAAGGAAGGCACTGCAGCAGGTACCGGTGACAAGAGGCTGCCTTGTCCCCCCGGGCTGATGGCAGCCCCCGCAGGGGACAGTGACAGCCTGAGTCCCCAGGAAAGATGGCTGAAGATGAGCATCCCACGTGCTGTAGCCCTCGCCCAGGGCCAGCTCCATTAGCAGAAGCAGCCAGGGAGTGGGAATTGCTGTTGCCTGCACTGAGGAATGAATCTGCCAGACCTTGCAGGATAGGGCTGGCAGTGGATACCAAGCCCTGGAGCTGGTGGCTTGTCTGCATCCCTGTTTGCATCCTGTCCACAGCACCTTCCACCTGGAAGACGTCCCTGCTGATGCACCCTCGCAGAGCGTGACGATGCTCCGGCTGTCAAAGCTGCCCCCTCAGCTCCCACCATTAGGTTCTAGAGTGAACATGCAGCAGAGGGGACAGAACAGCCGGCTCCCAGCAGCATGGTGAGACTGTGCCAACAGCCCACAAGGACGGGGAGCCTTGCTCAGGGCTGTCAGATTCTCGCTAGAGAAACTCAGAGAGCTGGAAAGGAGCCTTCACCGCCTTCGTAGCCAGGAGCGCCCACACTCCGCCTCCCTCTTCGGCTCTCTTGCTGGCCATGCCTCTCCCTGGGGGGCCATGTCCTCACAAGACGTGTCCGCAGATCCCCCCTTGGAACCTGGCCGTTCCTCTGGGCATCTCCATCCGGAGGGCTGGGAATGTGTTGTTCTGTCCCTCCCATTAGGTGTTCACTCTGAAACCTAATGGTGGGGCAAGAGCCTGTCCTGAAGGCAGGAAAGGATCCTGCTGGAGCAGAATCCAACCCTCTGCCTTCTGCCTCCTCCCTCCCATTAATGCAGCCCTGCGTGCCCTGCTCCAGTCACCAGTGCTGCGGGCAGAATAAAACCTTCCAGAATGAGCATCCCCCTGACCGGATTGGCTCGGCTCCCTGATGAGGGGCTCAGTCGGTAACTGCGGGGCTCCTGTCAGGGGCACCTGAGTGTTTATGGGTTGATAACCTTATCACAGACACATCCCGAATTAAGCTTGTTAGCTCTTTATGATAAACAACATATGGGCTGGGGCCAGCATGCTCCTCAGGCCCGTGTGCTCTCCGGCAGCCACGCAGCCCATGGGGCAGTGCAGGCAGAGAACAAGCAGCCCTGTGTTCGAGCCGGCCTCTCCCTCCCCTTCACAAAACGGACCTTCAACCCTATGGCTTTGCTGACCCTCCAAACCATAATATTAGTCCTGGGTTTCTCCTCTGTACTGGGGTGAGCAGGAGGGGGCTGGGTTGGACAAGGTTGTCAAGGCTTTGCTGGTGCTACATGATCCCCTTTCGTACTCCTGCAGGGTCTGGGGCAGCACAGGAGAGACCTCCAGTCTGTTGAGGGCTGGGGGACGAAGGGATGACAGAGAACAGCAGCTCTACTCCCTGTGGGAAGAAATGATGGGACAGCAGTGCAAACTGCTGCAGAGTCTGTAACACGCAGGGGTTACACGGGGTCTGTGACCCACCCCGGGATGGTTTCTTTGTCCACCATCTGGCTGGTAGCTGGAGATATCCATCCATCCCCCCACACAGGCATAGCAGGGTGCCAGCAGGGTACCCTGGCATGACCCACCCAGGCACCCACCCCACCGTCTATCCTTGTCTTCATCCCTCCTGCTCCCCCATCTATCCACCAGACATCAACCCTTGCCTTCACTCCTTCTTCCGCTCTATCAACCCACCTCACCATCCACCCTTGCCTTCATTCCTCCTCCTGCTCTCCATCTCTCTGCTCCCCCTAAGATCAGGGTGCTCAGCACCTGCCCCCCCCCAAAGCTCATTAATTACCAGCCCACGTCTCTGGGGCCAGACCTGTTAACGGGGTGCAGAGAGAGCACCCGCTCACTCCCCCTCCTCACAGCTCTGCGTTTCTTATCTCCGAGATCCCACCTTGCTGGCGGAGGAGCGAGGCAGGACGCCGCTTCCCTGGGGAATGGCAAGCCAAGCGATAACGAAATCGCAGCGCGAGGAGAAATTACCTTGCCTGAATTTTAAAAACTTCTCACTGAGGTTGCCGTGGTAACTGAAAGGTGCATCACGTTGCTCTGACAACCCCGAAACAGCCAGGTTTTTGCCTGGCGGGCTCCGAAGCGGCAGGTTTTTGGGAGGGAGGAGCCCAGTGTGGTGGGGAGCAGGGATGTTCAGCCCCGAGCACCCAAGACAGAGATGTCTCCCTCCCCATAGCCACCAGCTGCATCACTACCCCACCATCATCTCCAATCTCTCCCCCTCCATCTCTCCCAGAAAACAATGGAGGAAGAGGACTGAGGAGCTCCAAGCCCAACCATGCTTGAGAAGGTGGCAGGGTGGTGGGATGGGCTCTGGGTCGGTCCACCCTGCTGTAAGCATCCCTGGCACTGCAGGAGTTGCTGGGAGCCCCAGCAGGCAGCCTGGGGACCTCTCTGCACCCTGTTTGGGGAGTGGGTTGTGCACCCAGCACGGCTTTGGGCTCCAAGACCCCAGGCGAGTGCCAGCAGCATTGTCCCAGTCCGTGTAAATCACTCTGCCACGGAAATAGCCCCAGTGGGGTTGAAAAATAGCAGGTGACTCACGCAGAGCAAAGGGTCCAAAATAGCCCCTCCGGAGCACTCCTAAAATTAGTCTCCCTCCCGGGAGGTCCCAAGCACTGTGTCCTTGCCAGGGCACAGCCGCAGTGTTGAGCCTGCCTGGCTGCTGCCACCACGGCCACGTCCCTCTGGGCTGGGGGACACAGGGCTCCCTTTGCTGGTCCTATCCCTCCAGTGTCTCCCGAAAACCCACCCTTGGGTGTGACTGAACCCTGCATCTCCGAGACATTGTCAGATCCATGTGGCTCCTGTGGCTGTTTTTCGGGGGATGCCCCACGCAACACTCACGGCCCAGCCACCACAAAGCACAGCCTTGGAAGCTGTGAGCTAGCAGGGTACCAAGGACTCGCCCCCATCCTGCTCCCTTCGCTTGGATTTCGGTGGGAGGGATGCCGAGGCAGCAGATCAGGTGTTTTCCAGCGACAGCGAGCCCCGCAGACATTCGGGTTTTCCTTCACCAGCTCGCCCACCTCGTTGTACCACCATGGCAGGGCAGCACCAGCCTGCTGCTCCCACCCGCTGCCGGGGCTGCGAGGCGTGCGGGCCTGGGGGGACACATGGAGGGACCCCGGGAGCAGCATCCGCTCTGCTGGCATGGCCGGGAGCGCTCCCCATGCCGGGCCGTCGCTCCTGCGCGGGTGAGCTGTACCCAGCTAATTAGAGGAAGGGATGAATAATTCCTTTTTATAATGCAACGTCGCACGGCAGATGCCGTCTGCCTCGGCGCGCCGCGCGCGGGAGCCCGCGCTATTCTGCTCTCAGCAGAGTTATTTATACACTGGGACATTTTTCAAAGCGCCGCTTTGATGGTCTTCCACCAGCTCGGAAAAAAAAGTAGTCCATCCCAAAATAACCCGAGTGAAAGTCACAGCTCTTCATTACGAAGAGCTTCAACCGGGGGGCTCGGAGAACAAAAACCCGTCACATTCCTCCCATCAAATCCACCCTTTTCAAGTGCATTTCAAATAGGTTCAAACCGCCGCGGCGGCGACTAGACGAGCGCTAATGATGCTGCGGGCACATCCCGCCGGGGAGACGGATGGGGCTGGGGGGCGGTGGGCTTTGAGCAGATTCCAGAGCCGACAGATGTTTTCGGGTGCCCAGGACAGGGTCCTGGGAGGACCGCAGTGGGATATGCTGGGAAAAATGCAGTCCCTCTCTTGCCTGGTTTTTCGTGCCGCAGGAAGCAGTTTCTCTTCCCTAACCAGGCTTTGGAGGAGGGGAACAAGCACCAAATAAATTTTTGTTACGAACTGGAGCAAAAAAGCCCCAGTCTCTGTTTAATTGCACCTGCATGCACGCACCCCTCAGGTCTGGTTGCTGCTAAAGGGAAAAGAAAGGGGTGGAGGTAAAGAGATTTTTGTAGGTGGTGACAAATTCCTGTGAAAACGTTTTTTGACATGAAATCGTCTCCCATCCAAGTTCCCTCCCGGCAGAGTCGGTGAGCTCTTCCCCCGCCCCACTCCCATACCTGGCAAAGGGCCTGAGCTGCTCACCCCGCCCAGCCCGCAGGGTTCTGTGGGGCCAGGGGCCGTGGGTGCCCCACGGGGGGCTCAGGTTTTCCCCATCGCCAGGCTCTGGCTCACTCCCTGGATGCCCCGGGCCCTGCCTGCGGCCAGGCTGACACTGGCCTGCCCGCAGCCCCTCGGTGCCCCCGCCCAGCCCCCTCGGCCTCTCGCCCCGGGGCTTGGCTCCACCGCCCCGGGCTCTGCGCAGCCTCCAGCCCAGCTCCGGGGCTGGTGATCGACGGCTCACTGCCGGAGGCAGGCAAGAGTCTGCTGGGAAAACCTCTTCTTTACCCTCCAAATCTGCCTGTTCCAGCATTTCTGCAAGGCTGGAGCATCTGCCCTGGGAGAGCCTGGTGTTGGAAGCTGCCCAAGGGCCCAGCACAGTGTGAGCATGCTGGATGTACCCACAGGTCCCAGGCCCCAGGATCCCAGCTCCCATCTGGTTTTGTTTTCTTCCAACAACAACAGAGCCCCCCCACTCCACCCCCCAGGGCTGCAAATTGTGTCCACGTTGCTGCAGATGGCGAGTCAATTAAAACCATCTTTTTTTTCCGCCCCAGCAGAGAAACCTGGACCACGCAGTTCCCAAACCAGAACCAGGCTCTCGGTCAAAACAGCATCCAAGTAGAGCAGCCAAGGGATAAGGGACACACCTCTCCTTCCTCACCCACCCCGGTACTGTGGGGCTGGGGAGGCAGGATGTCCAGGATGACATGGCTACTGGTCCAGGGCCACAAGGGTTCCATGCTAAGGGGCAGGAGGGGGTGCTGGTACAGTGAGCACCTGAAGCAGGGTGCCAACACCCTTCCCAACCCCCTTTATCTGTGCACCCTCCCCCTCGGCTGTCCTCTTCCTGCCCTTTGAGCATCCCGAACAGGCAGGCTGCCAGGGTGCCACAGCACTGCCCAGGGTGTGCTGGCAGGATGCTGCACCCTGGCCCTGCCCATCCTCCCACCACAGCCCCATGGCTGAAGCCAGAGCCAGGTGGTTGTGGGGCGTTTGGGTAAAATAAGGACAACTGTTCCAGGGCAATTCCAAAGTAGTTAGGACACAATTAGTAGCTCAGGAGAGGATGGACCAAGACAGTGGGGAAGAGAAGGGGAAGCAGCCTTGTTAAATCCCCAGTGGCAGAGTGCACTGAAAGGCCCTGGAGGGAGCAGGAGCACAGACATGTGTGCATAACCTCACACACGTGTGTCTGTGCCCCCGCCCCAGGCTCTCCCATGGCAGCAAACACCATCTCCCACTTCAGATCCCCTTTTGGCATCAGGATACAAACCCCGTGGAGCTGTGGGTACCTGGCTTTGGCCAACACTCAGCACACACAAAGCCAAGGTAGTCCCAAGTCACAGTTCCCTCCATGCCTGTCCTGCTGGGCACAGGAGGCTTTTTGGCAGGTGGAATGCAGGAAAGCCAACCCAATCCACACAGAGTCCTGGGGCCTCCGGCAGCCCCAACCAGTGACACAAGGATGTGTTCCTGCCTGCCAGCAGCATTTCAGTGACCGTGCAAGAGAGCAAGGCAGGCCTGGGGCTGGCCATGCAGAGTGCTGAGCTCTGCCACGGGTTGGTAACTCCAGCGATTAAGGAATACTCAGGAGGAAAGCTGTTCACACTGATGATTTGGCTGGTTTCCTCGCCTCAATTAGCGTGCAGGAGCTCGCAATTCTCCAAAGGCTTCCTGGAAAGCTAGGGCATAGCAGGCTTGGGAGTTTTAATATTAATAATGCTGAAAGCCAGCCAGAAAAATCCCAAACTTTAAAACTACACCAACAGGGGTCTTAGATTCTGCATACTGTAGGTGTTGGAAGGAGCTGCAGCCCTGTAGGAGCCAAGGCCCTAGAAGTCATCCTGCAGCTGCCCTGTGCCTAGAAGGAGCCCCTGGCTGCAGTCCTGCTCTCATGTACCTATTGCCCATAGCAAAGGGCACAGGGTCCCTTTGGGGGTCCCCCCTTGCCTCCTAGCCTGGGGTCTCCACGTGCTCTGGGGCTTAGTGCCTTTACTTTTCCATTGTCAGCCACAAAGAGACCGCTCAGCAATAGGGAAACCAAAGCGTAGGAGTGCAGCGAAGCTCTGCCCATCCAGGGACTGCTCTGCATCACCTCCTGCCACTGCCTGGCTACACAAGCCTCTCTCCAGTGTGCCGTGTCCTTCTGCATTCCTGGGTCCAGCTTCAGCCCCCCAGCACTTTGACTGTGGCCCAGCACCTTTTTGGGGCCCCCTGGATCAGGCTCAGGCTCAGCCGCAGTGGGATTGGAGCACTGGCAGCCCTGCAAGCCATGCCCGCGGCAGCTCCCCTCCTTGCTCCGAGGGGGATCCTGCCTTGTCACTGCACACTTCTGGGGCTGGCCCCATCCCACGGCTTCGCCTCCCGCTCCCGCAGAGGTCGGTCCCCGGGGAGGCAGGGACACCATGTCCCTCTGAAGGCTGCGGGCCACAGTGCATTCAGTCACGAACAGCCGCGCTCTGCTGCCTAAATTGGAGGCGCGGGTGCTGGCAGTGCCTCCGTGCCCTGCTCCAGCGCCTGGCGTGGGCTTCGGGGGCATGCCTGGGAGTGGGGGGGCTGCATGCCCCTCCCCAGCTCCTCCTGTTCCCTGGGCACCCAGCAGCAGCGCCCTAACCCAGGAACGGGGGCTTTAACCCATCTAACCAAGAGCGGGTGGCTGCAAGCCCAGGACCCCGTTAAAGCCTTGCCCCAGGAAGGCACCCTGCTTCGGGCACCCCAGGGTAGCTGTTCTCCTCACGAGCAGCTCCCTGTGCCCCCATGGCTCCCCCTGGCTCCCCCCTGCAACTGCTCGGCGGGAGGCACCGGCAGGGGCTGGCTCAGCTCCTGGCACTGGGGCAGCACTGTGAGTGCACCCGAGAGAACACCGTGCTGTGCCCACTGCAGCCCTCCCCCGTGCCCGCGGCATCACCCCTCAGCAGGAGGATGCGCTGGGACAGGGATCGATGGGCTGGGAAGAAGCTGAGCTACACAAATGCACTTTATCGATCCATCGAACCCACCTGCTGGGAAACAGACCCCCCCATTTCCAGCCCAGAGCAGCAAAGCACTTCGCTGTGTCGCCAGCCGGGACACACAGGGAGGGGAGCGGGGGAGGCTGCCACAGGCACACGGGGCCCTGTCCCTGTCGCAGTGCACCAGGCCCGCCTTCCCTACCATCACCCTCGAGGCAAGCTGGGGCAGGGAGGGGCACTTTGAGGTTGTTTCAAGCCAGCCTGCTTCCTCTGTGGAACAGAGGAGGGACTGTCACACGCTAGGAGGAAGCCCGGGAGCCCCGGCGATGCTCGGCAGCCCTGCGTAGGGGAAACACTCCGCACCAAGCTGTCACAGCCGGGCCACGCCTGCCACCTGGTGGAACGGCCCGGGGACTCCGGCAGGGACGCCGAGCGCTGCAGTCCCGGTCCTGAGGCAGACGTGCGGGGATTCCCCACCCGGGCTAACCCCAAGCCAGGCACCCCTCAAAAACCAGGCAGCGGCCTGACTGTGCAACACGGGCACAGGCGCAGCTGCAGCAGCTGGCAAAGCAGGATTCACCCACCCCAAAATGCAGCCACAGGATGCTGGCCTTGACCCCCAGAAGGGCTTTGCGCCCCAAGCACAAGTGGTGAAGCTGCTCCTGCTGCATCCCACCCCCTCCTCTGCCCACCGGGACAGCAGGAAAGCCCACTGCTGGCTCAGCTCGGTGTGGAGGCTGAGTGAGACCCACAGCCAAGAGCATCAGCCAAGGCAGAGCTGAGGGCTGAGACCTGCTCTGCTCATCTTGGCTCTTGGGAAGAGGAGTGTGAGCAAGGCACGGCACAGACAGAGGAACAGAAAGGCAGGAACAGGACAGCTGCAGGACACCTCTGGTGAACCTCATCCTCCCATCACCCAGCCTGCAGCAGCTCCCCAAAGCATCGAGGTGTGCCAGAAGAAGCTGAGGTGGAGCACACGGACCTTCCCAGACATGCCACACGTCATCCCCCTCCCTGCTAGCCCCCTGCCCACCACAGGGCCAGCAAGTGACACCCAGGGGCTCCTGGGCACGGGCAGACACTGCTGCCGGTCCTCTCCTGCTCCTACAGCGATGGCAAGAAGGGCTACAGAGAGATCTGATGCTCCACCAGCCACCATCCATGCTGGAGCTGTGAGAAAGACGCTGAGAACAAGGCACAGCACAGGGATGAAAGGAGGGAGGTGAGTGGAGAGCTGCATAGAACGGAGACTCCAGAATGAAGTCTCATCGAGGAAGAAGCAGAATGACAGAAAGGACAAGTAACACTGGCAACTTAATTCTTCATTCACCCACCGAGAAACAGAAATAGGATAATTTTTGGATGTATTTCAATTGGAAATGAGCCAAATTGGCAACTAGAATCAAAGTCTTCAAAAAGTCTATACAAAGATGTATCATACAAAATGTACAGGAAAATTCTCCAAAAAAACCCAAACAGACAATACAACAAAAGGAGAGCAGAGACAGTTTGAAAGCACAGCTAACAGGTCCTGCTGCTGTTCCAGAGGGCAGGAGCAGCAGCTGGACAACACGCTAAAACACAGAATACATTACACTATATACACGACCATACAAAGATCAGCCATCCCCTTTGGTCTAACCAGGAGCTCTCCAGCATGAAGTTGGGTCAGTTCAAACAATCTGCTCATGGAAGTGTTTGTTACATGCTGAGCAGGGAACAACGTCCAAGGGAATGAAATGGTCAACTCTAAACCAAAACCAGGATACAGCCAGGTCACCAAGGCTACGGAGTTTAACAGTCAGTTCTTGCTAACAAGGAAGTGCTTGGCAGGCCAGAGGGGTTACTCCATCTCCGTGAAGCGAGCAAACATGGCTTTCCTCACTGCATCTTTGTACGAATCCGCCGTGGAGACACCGTAGGAGCTGCCCTTGGCTCCCAAGCCAGCTCCTCTCATTCGTACTTGGGCCTGCAAGGGAACAGAGACACACTTCAGCTCTGCAGCGAGTGGCCAGACCACCACGAGGGCACCGCCAAAAATCCCATCAATCCAGCCAGCTTCCAACCTTCCCTGGGGATCCCCACGGCCATAAATACCACCATGGACAGTAGGAGACTGGAGTATACCTAACATCACACCCTCGCTGGCTTCATGCTACTCTGACCCCACCGCAACTGCACAGCACAGGCAAAGCCAGGAAAGGCAATGACTGGAGGGAGGGCAGCCCCTCCTGGGGGACTGGGGCCACAGCACCTCTGTAGCCAAGTGCCGAAGGGAGGAAGGCACAGCCCTGCCTCTGCTTCAGCATCTGATGGGACAAACATGGGCAGGAGCCAACATAAAAAGAAGCAGCTTTGCTGTAGCTGGCAGTTTATTCCTTCAGAGTTCTTCAGCAGCAAGTGCTTCTGGTTAAAAAAAACAAAAGGCACCGAATCTCCTCAAGGAGACACCCCTCTTTACTTACCTCAATGGGTGCCGTGATGCCCTGACATTTTCTTCCCAAGCCCGAACCTTCCCTCCAGCCCATGGCCTGCAGCATCTTGTTCCCTATATTACTGTTGTCAAGGCCATCTTTGGTGGGCTGCTCGTAATTCCTGCGGGAGGAAGAGCTGAGTTAACAAGTTACCCACACTGCTCACGGTGCATTCAGGCAGCTGCAGAGGAGCTCTCAGATACGTACACGGTGCCTGCGTCATAGACCTTCTTGCGCTTGGGCTCCGGGGGCTCGGGGATGCCGTACTTTTCCCGCCTCTCAGCTGCTCTGTCTCGGTATTTCATCTGCACAAAGCAACTACGGTTAGCATGGAACTCAAGACACTTTTGTTCATCTTTGAGCTATGGGAGTCAGAAGAACACCTGCTACTACAGAACGCTGCAGACCACAGCACACTAGTACTAACACCACCGAGAGCAGAGGCACACACCCAAGTCCCTGGAGCACCATCTGAACCAGCACTGGGGCAGGAAGAGACTTGCAGGTTTCTAGTCCCAGTCTGGGAGCCCTGAGCTAGAGGTGGAATGAGCCTTCCCTGCTAAGCCAGAGCTGTGGGATGTGGGACACTTCTCTCCGTGTAACAGGGCAGCTCTGAACCTTGACTGGAAAAGGGGTTGGCTTACAAGGATTATCTCGAGTGACGTGTGTCAGGATAAGGAGAGTTTAACAGATCACCTGTGCAGGTTTTCCATTAGCTACTCATCTGCTCATCTCAACACTGACCTCTCTCTCACGCAGCTCCAAGGCTTCAAGTTCCTGCTCGGAAAGCTTTGATCTCCTATAGATATCCATGTTTTGCTGAAACAAAGAGAGAGATTCCTTTAACATGAAATGAACAACAGCTCTTCTTAAATGAAGTAGCTAATTTTTGGGAGAGCAACAATCCACTTGCACATTTAACTTTAAGAGAAATACTTTTCCATACAGCAATATGCAATATGGCTTTGGTTTACACACTGAATTTTAACAACCAAGTATCTTCCTGACCACACAGTGTAACTACCTTGTGCAGGTCAGACAGCTGCTGGTGCCGAATCAGAGCATCTTTGTTTGGGAACTGCCTTCTACACAGCAGACAAGCCATCTTCTTCCAGTCAGTCAGCTTCTCCTCCTCATTCTCCATTCTTTCCAGTAAGTCCTCATCGTTATCGCTGTCCCCGCTGTAGGCAGCCACGAGGCCACGCTGGAAAGGGAAGACAGCATGAAGGGTAGTGCAACAGTGCCACCACAGTTCAGAGAGCACAAAGACGAACACAGGCTGCAGATGTGTGTCACAGGAGGAACAGCATGCTCCCACTACTAAGGATGAAATCACAGCATGCTTGAGGCTGGATGGGACCACTGGAGGTCATCCAGTCCAACCTCCCTGCTTAAACAGGGTCCCCCCTAGCACATACTGCTCAGGACTGTCCCAATGATCTGAGTATCTCCAGGGAAGGAGACTCCACAGCCTCTCTAGGAAACCCTTCCAGTGCTCAGTCACCCTCATAGTATCAGTCCTTTTTCTCACGTTCCCCTGGGTCAGGGATTCCAGGGTCAAGGACTTGCCTTGGCAGTGAAGACTAAAACAAAGGTGTTAGTATTTCAGCCTTCTCTGCCACCTCTGTTGCAAGGGTCCCTGTTCTAGTTAGTAGTGGGCCCACACTTTTACTGTACTGCAACTCATAAAAAATACATACCACAGTGGCTGCAAGACAGTTCCCACTAGCCAAACAATACTTTTAAGTACAGCCTATGAAAAAAACCTCAAAACCCCAACTGAGCTTGAGGCTAGAAAGAATCACAGGAGTGCTCAGTGTATCTGAGTCACCCAGCCTACTGCGCTTACACCACACCACTGCAACCACCAGCACCACTTTTTACAGGTGATGCTATGGAAACCCAGGTTGGAAAGCAAGTATTGGCTAGAGCTCCCCTACCATACTCACCTTTAGTGGATTTTCATCATCCCCGTTTTTCAATACCTCTGGCAAGATCTGCTGTCGCTCAGACAGAGCTCCCTGGATGAGACAAGAATGCCATGAGCACACAGCTCTGTCACACGACCCCCCACCCCACACCACTGCCAGCACCTTCACCTTTTTCTCAAACAGGGCAAAGCCTGCATCTGCAGCTGCTGATTCCTTCCGCTCCTCCTCCCTGGTACTCAGTGGCTGGAAGCTATTCTTGAAGTTCTCTTTCTGCTTGTTCAAACTCTTTGCCCAGCGCTCCATGTCTTTAGCAATCTGAAATGCAGAGTGCTTTGCTCACACAGCTCCTCTCAAAGCTGTCAATCTCTTATGACACACATTCAATCTCACATGTAGTTTCAGAACAAGTCAACCCACTACCTTTTATTTTTAAACCACGGGACACTGGATGTAGTGCAGCTGTTTCCCTGTATACGGTGTTCAAAGATAACACAGCTTGCTGCTTTTACTGTACAAACCCTTCTTATCAAGCTAATCCTCTAAGTGACGGCTCAGTTATACTCCCACTGATCCTGGCAGGATTCCATAAGCACTCCTCCTATGCAGAGTTTATTTCTGCACTGAAGCCTTGCCAACTCCACCTCTCCTCAGCCCCCCACAATGCCTGCAAATTGAAGGCATGCACCCCACTGAATAACCTAGGATTTCCTTTGTCAAGAAGAAGGAGAAATATTATCCCGTTCCACAGAGAAGACTTCATCCGAGTTGTGATCCCATTCTGTCTTTTACCTGTTGGGCTGTTTTACTTTTAGGCTTCTCTTTCTTCTCTTTCACTTCTTTGGTGGTGGTTGTGGTAGCTGTCTGTTGGTAAGTGACACCTTCTGCTGCAGGCATGTAGGTTTCCTTTTCGCCATCCCAGTACAGGTACTGCTGGGTTAAGGCATTGTAGTAATACTGCCAGAGGGAAGGAGAAGCAGACAGTTAAACACCTCACAAGGGCTCAGTGTCCACGGGAGAACCCAAGCAAGCTGATTCACACTACTGCACCACACGGGAAGGCGTTTTGTAGAGTCCAAACAAGTTTTGCAGACTCCACAGAGGAGTCAAAAGGCAGGAAGTGGCTGAAGCCTCTGTCCCCAAACACAGGCGATTCTGCCCAAAAGCACTATGGAGAATCTTTTGCTTCTCCCAAGAGACGACCCACCAGAGCCCAGAGCTGGGTGCACTTTGCTGGGCATTCCGCAACAAAATAGCTCAGTTACAGTGGCTGTGACAAGTGCTAGTCCTATATGGGCCAAACGTGGAGGAAAATTAAGGAAAAGGAGAGAAAAATGCAGGGCTATACCAGAGGGAAATCAAGTCCCAGCCCTACACACAGTGCTGAGTTATCTGCAACATTTGGTATGTTGTGCACTTCAAATGTCACTTGTATGATGAGAGATAAGGAACTAATGGACCTTAACAGTTAAGACATGTGGGAAGAACTTGCGTTTACCTGGGAATTAGGATCATAGTAGAGCCCTGTTATAGGATCATAATAATATCCTGAAGATTCATCATATTGGTAGGTGGAAGTATCAGGGACAGCTGTAAAAAAATTAAAGTGTGGGACATGGTCGTTCCAGACGAATTCAGACAGGTATCTTTCTACATTTCAGGTAAAATTCGGAGATTATAGCAGCCACGACAGCAGACACGTCTGTAAAGGGCTCTTAATCACCCGTGCAGCCAACGCTCTCCAGGGGCAGCTTCACCATGACACGGTGATGGAGCACTTGGCCAAAGCCGAGTCTCTCTTGCTACAGTGACAGAAACCTGTCCCCAAGAGCAGCTCCCGAGCACTTACCGTACTTGGTTCCAGGCACTACGCCAGTCGGAGGAGCCGCCTGTGCCTGAGTGCTAGTGGTAGGTGGTGCTGATTGTGTCTGAAAAAAACCCAAACCACAAACCTCAGTTAGAAAATCTGTCACCAAGAAAACAAGGACAGCGAGCCAAGGCGTGAGCAGCGCACCCCACGCGTACGACAGCGAACTCCTCCTCACCAGCACGCTTGGCACTCACCTTCAGCAAAGAACAAAACCATCACAGAGAAGAAATGGCAGGTGACTTAAGACCACAAGCACTGTGACTAACTCATGGACACTCAGAAGCTTTGCTGTACCACCCACTTTAAAAAGCAAAGGCTACAGCTAAGCCACATATCCCAGGCTTTGAAAGCAAGGACTCATCAGTGCTGTAATTACCGGAGAGTCAGGTGAGTTTGTCTGCTGATTATACAGCTGAGGACTCTGGGACACAACTGCAGCTGTAGTGGTAGTGACCGGAGCTCCTGCCAAAAAAAGAGCAGCAATGCATAAGCCAACTCATTTGTAAAACAGCACTGCATCCTAGGGCTAAAATTACTTTGTTTATAGTTTCAGCAACTAATTCCAGCTCCAGCAGCCAAACAAGGCAATAAACGTCCAAAAGGAGATAGATACACAGTGGGTATCTTCTACCCAGACAAAGAATAGTTTCCTTTTCAGGAGGAAATATTCTGCTCTTAAAGTCAGCAATTCCTGGCCTCTACAGCTGTTAGTGCTGAACATTTGCTAGAGCTGCTTACACAGCTCTCGTAAGTTCAAGGCCTTTGTCAATAGTCTGAAAGCAAGGGTTCTCTCTCATCTTGCACGACAGGTTCCACTTCTACAAATCTGTTACAGTTCTTTAGTAATGCATCTCCATTCAGACATCCTGAGAGCAAAATGAGCCAAGTCTTCTTTTACACACCAAAGTAACATAAAGGCTGAGGCAAAATACTATCACTACTACCAAATTATCACTACAAACAACTGCTTCTCAGATGCACGAAGCACTACCTGATATGGTAGCTGTGTCTGTGTCCAACACTCCTCCTTGATTTTGGTAGTACTGCTGGTAATCCTGGGAATACTGCAAAGGGAAATGAATGACAACACAAGGTGAGTAATTTGCATACCCAAATTATGACAACCTACCGGTTAGAGCACAATCTCTACCACTAACCTGAGCATACTGTGAGTATCCATCCTGTCCTGACTGAAGGTAGCTGTAGTCAAGGGTGCTTCCTTCTCCAGTCTGTGGCTAAAATTCAAGAAGGTAATTTTTGTCAGATAAACTACTTTATTAAAGAATTTCATGCACCCTACTGCCTAGGCTCCAAACTGATTGTGGAGCGGATGTGTCGTGGCTGGATCTGCCATTAAACAGTTCAACCAAGCAAATGGCCAGCAGGGCAATTCCATGGTCTGCATTTTAATTTTCAGGAAAGCAGGACTATGAGGAACAGTCTCCAAATCATACCTGAGTGGATGACCACTGAGCTGCAGCAATGGCTGTGCTTGCCACAGAGAAGGCGCTGACTCTGTTACCATCTGGGAGAAGGAGGTCTCTGCAACAACAAAAATCAGGCCCCTAAGTAAGTACTGCTTTTTTCTGAAGTGTCTCCCTATGCAAAGATGTTGAATCTGCCCTCACACATGGATTTCTTGGCAGTTACAAACATTCGTGATGTAATGAATGAGACAAAACACTGCTTGGCAAGTAAAGGAAGTTCAGGTTCATTGTTGTAGAGTCAGTAACAAGTCAGGAGGTCTCCAAGGAAACAAATGTGCTGTGCACACAGGCAGTTACGGTGTTCTCTTCAGAGGACTGGAAACTGGGGTGTGGGGAACACTGCTTCCACTCTCTTCATACACAGTGAGGAGCAGGATGCATGCAACACAAGTGACTTAAGGGAAGCAAAACTAGAACTTAGAATAAGCTTAATAAAAGCCTGGGTGACAAGAAGAAACCATCCAATATAAAGGAAAGGGGTGGGTGTGTGAATAAAAAAAAAGCAAAAACCAAAAATGCAATTGACTGCTATCACAACTCACTTTCTGGCACTCTTTGCAAAGTCAACACCAATTGTTTTGCCATCAATTTTTAACGGTGGCTGAAGACTTTGTAAAATCTGTAGCAGTTGAGAAGCATCCTACAACAAAAAATACTCATTATTATGAAAGGCAGTTTACTGAGGGGGATTCAGAAGTTCCCCAAACTCTACCTTTTCATGTAGAGCCACTGAAAAGAGCTTAAGATGTAAAAACACCTCCATCTCCTCGTATTATATGCATGCAGAAGAGCACAGTGAGACCCTTAACAGCCCACGTGAAGATACTGAACATTTCCCTGGGTCACTAAGTATCAAGACACAAATTACTCCAAACGGGACATCACCGAAAACTGAGATTAGGCACCTGTTTTAACCCAACCACGTGCCTTCTTCCGACTAAAGCAGGTCGTAAGAGATCACACTGCTGCTTGAGTCTGATGTACAGACTCACTGAAGCATTTAGGTTGGAAAGGACCTTTAAAATCATCGAGTTCAACTCTTAACCCAGCACTGCCAAGTCCACAACGACACCACATCCCTCAGTGTCACGTACACCAACAGGAAAAGAGATCCACTGCCCTTCAGGGACCCCATGCCAGCATATGGCCTCCATGAAACTTAAAAGGCTTTTCTTGTACCTCACTGCAATTTCCTGTATTTCAATTTATGGCTGTTGCCACTGTCCCATCCTTATGTATCCTTCAGAATATGTTTCTGCTGTCCCTATGCCCTCCCACTGGATGCTGCTGAGAAGAGCAACATCTGCCTCCTCTCAAGGTGGAAGAAGCCTAATTCCATGCATCTGCTCCCACACTGTATGCCCCAGATCTTACAATCTGTTGACAAAGTACGATCCCACACCATTATTTTTGCAATCCAAGCACAAAGCTAAGCTGCAATCCAGAACAGCACTCTGCTATAAAAATAGCTTTTCAATGTGCTCCCAACATCCCACCACCTTCTTTCAAACTGAAGCTACCTATCATCAGCTTTGACACACTGTGTCCACCAACATTCCCTGAACAGGGCCAGTCCTTCAGACAGCTCAGGGATCTACGCGCTGCAGGGAGAGAAGGAAGTTAACCAGCTGTTTCTCTCCAGAACACCAGGAAGGTCCTCACCATGGCAGAAGACAGCTGCACAAATGCAAAGCCTCTGTTCTGCTGAGTCTGCTTGTCTTTGATAAGACGAATATTATTGACTGCCAGAGATGCATATGGAGACAAGGCAGTCATGATGGATTCCACGACTGTGTGAGGAGCAATGTTTCGGAGAATGATGGCTGAGGAGGAAAAAGTACGACATTAGCAGTGCACACCACGGCTTTGCAGAGTATTTCAAGTCCTTCAGCTGGCAGGCTGAGGTACGGGAAGGATTTTTAGTACCCATGTTTACATTTCACATTCTAGAATAAGTCAAAGATCACTTACTATCACAGTAATAATCCACAGACTGAACGGCTTCTGCTGCTCCAGGTGGTACCTCCTGTTCTGAATCTTTGTAAGAAGAGAAAATATTTCAGTCAGGACATGGCTCATTCACTTCAAGCTCAGCATTTCATAGGGCAATCTAGGACCTACACGAAACTCTGGTTCCTACGTAGGCCAGAAAGTTTCCCACAAAACTGAACACAGAAGAGATCGTGGTAACGTACCGAATTTGTCCGCTCCACAGCGGAAGCATTTTAGCCTCCTTCTGAAGTTGTAAAGGCAGCACTGTGACGAACAAGAGAAGCCTAGTAAGACCTTGGATAATTTTCATAATGCTGCACTTGCTGTATACTAAAAAAACCCATTCACATAAAGTAACACAACAAAGCTAAACCCACCAGAATAATCCAGAAAGTCACCCTTATTTGCACCACAGCTGCTTTTCAGAACATCCCAGCTACTTTCTCCCCAGTCATCCCAAGTTAGTTAACTGTGTGGTCTTTAGCTTACAATCCCAGGCACAGTGACTACTATAAAAAGCACAGTGTTAAAAGGGAACACAGGCTGGTGAATAATTAAACTTTATGGGGAGCAGGAGGTTTGATTCAGGTGTCACTTTCTTTAAACCACTGAGCAAGTAGAAAGCTCCCGACCCAAGACAAACTCTCCCATAAAAACAAGTGTTGTACCTTGTTGCAAAGCCAGTCCTCAAATTTAGGCCTTGGGTTGCTGTAGTGCATTGCAATCTGCTTCCCTTGAATCACCAGCTTTTTCTGCAAAAAAAATGGTTTCAATTATTCCTGTATCGAGACACATATGTCCATTTTCCCATGGCAGAGCACCCTTCGGAGGAATCAGTGCTCCTGAATTAAATGGACAACATATGGGGAGGATGTGGAGGACAACCACCGCCACCTACACCCTGCCCATCCAATCCTGCAGAGAGGAGGACGAGGGCAGTAAGAGAATGGGATGTGGAGCAAAGATAAACGGAATCAGGGAGTGTTGAAAAAGCTGCCAAACACTAAACGCTGACATGGAACCAGAAAGTGTCTCGAAGGAGACAGAGTCCTAATCTGCTGTGTTCAGATTTACACATTTTTAGGAGTCTCTTTGCCCCCACATTTCTATTCACTTCTGGTATAGCACTGAGCGACTTTTTAAACATGTCCTTAGGTGACTGCTTCACTTCGTCCCCTACTCCAAACACCCCAGACCTTTTCACCGCATTTGGATTTACTTTTCCAAGCACACTTCAGAAGTGTCCCCTTGAAAATACAGTAATTCCTCCCAAAGGGACCCTGCTTAGACTTCTTGAAGGCTGGATTACAAGTGCCATCAACTGAAACATAACTCAAGAGTGGTTTCATTTGACTATTGCATCAGTTCAATTGGAAGCCTGCACAAGAGGTTTGTGTTCTTCGTTCAGGCAGGAGCTCTCCAAAATGAGTAACTAGACTGCACGTGAAGCTTCTCCAGGGGTAGGAAAAGTTCATAATGCTTTCAGCACATCCTCTGACTTCAGAGGAGTTAGGAATTTACAGCTATTAAGAAGCCTTGACTCTCAGCCTCACGCTTTGCCAAGCGTGGGTATGCAGAATGGCCTTTCAAAATATGGCTATCAACATATTTTGGTCAAAGAGGTGGAAGCACGTCTGAGGAAGTGCATATTAGAGGCCACACCCCAGACACTGCAACGGCAGAACCATTTTTACAGGTTGGCTTTCTGCAGAGGTACCACAGTGTCAGGACCAGTAGCTTTTCTGGTAATAGGGTCTGACACAGGTCTAGCATGTAGCATGAATAAGGCTCTCACATTCTGCACGACTAAATAGGGCAAAGCCATTGCTCCTACCGGCAGGAGGGAGGGTTGGAGGGCCCAGCACTCACTGGATGTGCACACATAGAAACAAGGCTGCTGGCATAGTTGCAATACATCATTCTGTCATCTAACAGTCAGCAACCCGGCTGCTGGGGACAGGCTATGTTTTCCCTACTACTAGGTGGCTGGTTAATGGAGTGAATTTGAATATATTTCAATAATATGCATCAGTACAGCTTTGTATATATTAAAACAATCAATTTCTGAAAATATGCTCAGCATTCATTTCTTGGTATTAGTCTTTCCCCTGCAGCCACCTGCCCTGAGCAGCATGTCAGGAAAACAGAATTCAAAAGCTGCTCTCTGGCTGGGGAGATCACACATAGCGTGGGACATATGAAACACTATTCCAGCACAAGGTATATGACAACTTCCATCTGCTGGAACTGCCATGAATCCATCATGGTGCCATTTCTTTATTATAACATGAACAGAGCAGAAAAACAGCCACCATGCTGTCATGGGACCACTGCATCAAATATTCAGGTGCAAGAAAAATCAGTGATTTGATGCACTTTGCTCACTTTGAGAGTATTTTTAAGTTCTGTTGTTAAAATAGGTCATAAATACTCAAAAAAGTAGCAAAATCAAGTTAAACTGTTAGCAGTGCTACAGGAAAATCTCATGAGAAAACAAACCAGAGGCTTTTTACTGCATTTTGGCTCCCTATCAAGTCATAGTAACAAAAGAGCCAAAATACAGAGCTTAACAGATGTGGGAACTCACTCTCTGCCTAATTTAGTTGAAATGAACATGCTTTTTCCTCTAAAAGAGCCAGTTCCCCCTCTATAACTGGGGTAACACATTACTGCCAAGAACTGACACTTCTCTTTCAGGGCTAATAACAATGCAACACAGAGATGTGGTGCTTTCTCTGATAACAGAGAAGGAAACATCAAGTGGAAATAAGCTAGGATTCTCCAACAACTACTAGCCAAATCTTCATGAGCCAGTTAAATGGAAACCAAATCATTTAAAACAATGGCACCTTTTACCAAAGTATAACTTTCTCTCCTAATTTTACCCTATATGTTACGAATTTTAATATATACAAAGCTTTTATTCTTTTAAATCACTGTTATGGAACAAACCACTCCTTCCACCTCTATTTTTTCCTTTTTTTTTTTTTTTTTTGTTAAACTGTACAGACTTGTTCCATTTTCAGGAATATCTAGACTTGGTGAGTGAAGCAACCTGATTGGCTTCCATCCAGCTGGTAGCATCTTGAAAGTGATAAAACTCCACGAAGGCGAAACCACGGCTTACACCTAGAGACAGCATTCAGATATAGACGGGATACTTGTGTTAGTCAGTTCCTTTAAAACAGGCGAATCTCTCTCCAACTGCTTCATTACTTCATGACAAAGCAGCTTTACAAATGCGACGTCAACTGCTGGGATCTGCTCGTTATTTTGCCATGGCAAGGAACCAAGCTGCCTTAACTGGCTACATTTCACTCCATTTGAATCCATGTTTAAGGGTAACCATGCAACAGACTACATACTATTAAACAGGTTTATACTATTATTACTTACCAATACCTGTTAACAAAACCCCCTGTAGACAGACTTCTTTTAACATGTTGACCAGCTATCTAAGTCTTCCAAAAAGCCACATTCCTTAGCCATGGCAAACCTTTTAGTTTTGGTTTTTTGTTTTTTTTTTTTTATTGCATGTGCTTGCAGTTTGGGGACAATTCTGGATACTCTTTTGGGCTGGGGAAGAGGAAGGCGATGTCAAAAACTGGATTAAGAGCTCTCACCTGTCTTTCTTTTCATCAGCCTCACGTCTGCAGGCTGAGGACCTTCAAAGGACTCAATGAGCTCACGAATCTGCAGGAGATTTTGATCCAACAATTAAAATTTTCATAACTTGGTGGACAGAAGTCACAGAGATAACCTACCTTGCAGTACCATGCAAAAGATACACAAAACAACATTTTCAACACTATCTCAGAGACAAAGAAAACATTTACTGAGAACCCAACAGGCAACTGATGAACATCGAAGTCCACATAATCTTTTGCTACACACTAAACCAACTGTAATCCTCACTCAGGAAACTGAATCATCCCGAATCTGAATCCCTATGATCTTGTGTTCTGAGATTATCTGGACAGTATTTGGCAAAGACTGTGCATGACCCCAAGCTTTTAAAAAAGAACACTGCTGGTATTCCTCTACCTGCATGTCTAAATACCCTTTGCTTCTAGCAATGAAAAACAAGAAGGCTGCACTGCAAGGCTCCATGATGAATGTATTCCTAAGCCTCACGCTAAAGATCTCATCCTCTAACAGATCCCCATCGGTTTTTCAGGATAAAGTAGATTCGTGAAGAACGTGTCATCAAAGAAAAAGCTAAAGAGACTCCGTTCTTCATCTGTAACAAAGCTGCTTAGGCTGCAGCACAGGGAACATAAGTCACTGTGCAGAGGCATGGAGGAAAAAGAAACACTAACAAATTTTTTAATTCTAGAGCAGAAAAATAAAGTTTTTCAGTAGCTTTCACAGAATTCAAACTACATTACATGCAACAGGGCTGCTCAGCAGAACCACAATTTATCTAAAGCTGCCCATTTATATGCTGACTGGAAATAATATTAGCAGTGCAAGTAGATTTTTCTTATGCAAAACGTAGAAAAAAAAATTGTGTACACAACCAGAAGTACTGTTAACTTAAGAATTCAACTGTAAGTTCCAAGATGCACTGTTCTACACCCTGAGTCCAGAATTAAACATTCATATGAATTACGTTACAGTTATTGCACAACTGTAGAGCTACATCATCAGTATCTCAAAAACAAGAACTGTTCTAAAGTGTTCTGTGTAATGTCTGACTGGGCTGTCTCATTTGTATGCAGGAACCTATACTCGATTCCAAATGCTCATGAAAATATTAAAGCAGTATACTGTGATTAGGAACCCTCAATATCGGGAGAGTAACAAATAATCAAAAAAAAAAAGGAAAAAAATCTCAATTGTAGAAATGGTGCAAGAGTATTCTCTGTGCTAGCAATTAACGTATAAACACATCAGAGGCAGAGGTGGAGTCTGACTAAAAACAAACTGCAATAGCTCAGCTTTTTTACCAGTCAAATAACAATTGTGGGCTTACAGCTTGGTAACCAAAATAACCCAACAAGAAAAAAAAACCCTAAAAAATTATCATAAAGAAAAAAAAAAACTTAACACTTTACATCTTTTTAATAAACAAGTTAGACAAGCAAGTACCAAGTCAGTACTTGCTCCGTCAGCTCGGCAGCAGCCATTTTGACTCTCACAGCTGTGCCCACACAAAGCAGCTTTGTGCGGGGCTGTGCTCGGCTAAGGAGCTCGGTCACTGTGCGTGACCCCATCAGTCACAAGTTCTGGCCTCGATAAAGACCAGAAAAACGGTGAGTGCCACCTCATTGTCTCTGTCCCCCTCCCCTCCCCCAGCAATGGGGAGAAGCAGAAAAAAAAATGTGCCTCCTCCCTCCCACACAGAAAAGCAGCTAATAGCAGGTAGTTTAGAACCCACCCTTATGGAAAGCATCCAAACATGCATGAAAAAACGAGTATTCACAGGTTGTTCCGTTTGAAAGGGACTGGTTAACATTGAACTGACCTCTGTTACTTAACACTGAGAGTTTAAATGCTTTCAGGACTCAAAATGGCAGCGCGATAGCGCTGGAGAGGGGCCACCATGATGCAGCGCTCAACAAAATGGCAGCAGCCGCTCCGGCACGGCCCTGCCCGGGGGCAAGGCAGGCACAGCCCTGCCCGGCTACTCACATCGTTCTCCGTAACCGTGATGGGAAGCCCACGCAACATGATGGTCTTGCTTTCTTTTTCATCGTTAATATCGTTCCTGTAGTCGTGCTCTCCGTAGTCGCCATCGGAATGGTAGCCGTCCTCTGATTTGTCGCTGTTCCTGCGCTCCCGCTCCCTCTGGAAGCCAGCAGGCAGGATTAGCCACCGCGATTCCCTGCAGCGTGTCCCCGCAGTGCCACACGAACGGACGGCGACACGGGCACCGCCCGCCCGCCCGGGGCCGGTCCCCGCGGCCTCGGGCAGCGCTGCACCGTCAAACCCGCGCCCGGTGCCCTCCGCCCCGCAGACCCCGCAGCGCCGGCCCCGGCCCCGGCCCCGCTCACCTCGGGGCTATCGTAATCGCGGCTGTCGTAGTCTCTGTCATAGTCTCGGCTATCGCGACTGTCGTAGTCTCGGCAGTCCCGACTATCGTAGTCCCG
>VZRO01001737.1:889778-907089 GCA_013397915.1 Daphoenositta chrysoptera | reverse complement strand
CACAGGCAGTACAGGCAGACAGCAGGCAGGCCTGTCACAGGGTGCATGCGCTACCCGGAGGCGTGACAGCTGTTTCCGCTGTCATCCGTGGCTGCTGCCTAAGGAAAAAGTTTCTCCTCTGGGCAGGCTGCCCGAGCAGCCCGAGGGCTCCCGGCGGCTCCTCGGCAGGCAGCCCCGGGCAGCGGGAGCAGGTAGGACACGGCTGTTCCCCGCGCCTCTGTCCCCATTGCTGCCCCCAGCACCCCCCTTCAGCTGGCACTGGCGGGGGGCATAGCAGACAGGGGCTGTCCGAGCCACCCCCGCCCAAATCAAAGCACTTCACTGGTCTTGAGAGGGACTGGGGGCATAGCATTTCGTGCCTGGGGGATGGCATTGCATGTTTGGGGAGTGTCATTGCATTGTTTCCTCTCCTGCACAGCCCCGGGGGCACAGAGCTGGGCGAGCCTTGGGGACACACTCCTGTGGATTTGGGGATCCTAGTGAGGGGAGGTGGGGGCCGGCAGGCCCTTGTCCTCTTCCAGCTCTTCTGACCCGAGTTTGCTGTGCAGGCAGCTGAGCCCCCTGTGCTCCCCCTCAGCTCTGCATCACTGGGCTCTTCCCACTTCGGGGTCCCTCAAGGGCTGAAGGGTGCTGAGAGGCTCTTCCACCCATTCCAAACAGAGGGACAAGACTGAGACAGTTTGTGGGCAGAGGTCCCATCCCCTCCTCCAGCCCTGCTGTAGGCTGAAGGCACAGGGAAAGCAAGGCCCAGCCCACAGGACTTTCCCGGAAGGGCAGCTCGGCATCTCTCACCTCTCCCTCTGCTCTCTCCAAGGATTTTTCTGGGGGATTAAGGCTGCACTGACTCTGCGGCAGGGGGTGGGGGCTCAGTCATGGCTTCCAAGCGCCAGGCGTCCTCCTCGAAGCAGCCAGACAGCAGGGAAAAGAAAGCAAAAGGGGAAGAGGAGGACGACACCTGGAGCTCCACCTTGGCAGCCCTGAAAACTGCTCCCAAGGAGAAGCCCCCCGCCGCCATTGGTGGGCTGTGCCCCCTCAGCACGGCACAGGACGCCCGGGTGAGGGCAGGGCTGAGGTACCCAGAGGGGCAGGGATGGGAGGGTGTGGGTCAGAGAGTTGGGGTAGTCCCAGAGCAGCCCCTGCCCTGTTGACACAGGGTCAGCCCCAATTTTCCTTGCAGACCCCCCTGTGTTCCCACTGGGACATTTCTGTACCCTCTCCTTCCCCGAACGCTGCCCAGGTGCCAGCCCAGGCCATGTCACTCGCTGTAGGTCTATGAGGACTATGACTGCACCCTGAACCAGACCAACATCAGTGCCAACAACAACAAGTTCTACATCATCCAGCTCCTTGAGCATGATGGTGCCTACAGTGTCTGGAGCCGCTGGGGCCGCGTGGTGAGTCCACCCTGGCACCGCTCATCCCCACACCTCAGCTGTCCCCACCCTGCCTTTGGAACCCCAAAAGCTGAGGGTGAACCTGGTGGTCCCCATCCTTTTTCCCTGGTCCCAAAGCGAGCAACCAAGTGTCCTGCTGTAGCCCTTTAATGAGTGGGCTTCAAGGACTTGACTTCATGGTCAGCCTGGCTGGGGCACGTGGCACCTGTCACTGCAGTGACTGTCAGTGTGACAGCCCAGCAAGGAGTCCCCTGGGGTGTCATCCTGAGCTGGTGGCTCAGCACGTTCCTGCTCAGTGCCCCACAGCCCTACCATCACAGCCCCCTGGTTCCTGCCTGCTTCCACCGGCATGGGGCCGGTGGAGCAGGGATGCAGGGGAGGTCCTGACCACTGCTGTCCACTGCCAGGGAGAGGTGGGCCAGTCCAAGCTCATGCCCTGTGTCTCCCTGGAAGCTGCCAAGAAGGACTTTGAGAAGAAGTTTCGGGAGAAGACCAAGAACAGCTGGGCAACAAGGGAGAGCTTCGTTGCCCAGCCAGGGAAGTACACGCTCATCGAGGTGCAGCCAGGGGCTGGGCAGGAGGTGGAGGTTGCCCTCAGGGTGAGTACTGCGGGCACCCAGGGCATCACTGTGGTGGGATGGTCCTCATTGCACTCCTGGCCCACTGGATACTAGGACATGCAAGAGGGTCAGCAGGATGGAATGGGTTTGAGGGGGGTCTGGGTGCATGCTAAAACAGCTTGCAGGCAGAGATTTGGGGCTAATGGGTTAAAATGGAGTGGGAGGGCATCCTGAATGAGAAACATGGCCTTCTGGGTGGCATCGGCCATGGAAAGTGGAGGCAGCACCTGCCCATTGCTCTGCTGCCCCAGGACCAGGCTCTCCTCTGCAAGGACCAGGCTCTCCTCACAGGGGTGGGCAGCCCTGGTGCCATGCTCCCACAGCCCCTTGCAGGCTCACAGCTGATGTGGGGTGTCTGCAGGTGGATGCCGTGGATGGGGACAAGGTCTGCAAGCAGCGGGTGCTGCCCTGCACCTTGGACAGAGCCACACAGGACCTGGTGTCCCTCATCTTCAGCAGTGACATGTTCCGGGATGCCATGCAGACCATGAATATCGGTAGGAGGTGATGGGTTGATGGGTGACATGGGCTCAGTCTGGGGGGTGGCAGGTGGGGAGATGAATGGAGCAGAGGTACTGATGGATTTTAGAGCACCCCCTCTGATATCCTGGCACCTGATGGGACTGTGGACACCCCATGCTGGGTGCTCACACTTGCCCATGGTGATACTGGAGGTTCCTGGAAGTAGCTGTGGGGAGAGTGGGGTGGATGGATTCACCTTGTCCTTCTCCTGTAGATGTGAAGAAGATGCCTCTGGGGAAGCTGAGCAAGCAGCAGATTGCGAGGGGCTTTGAGGCACTGGAGGAGCTGGAGGCAGCGCTGAGGGAGCAGCCACCCCAGGCCACTCGCCTGGAGGAACTCTCCTCACGCTTCTACACCATTGTCCCACACAATTTTGGACGGGCACGGCCACCCCCCATCAACTCCCCCAACCTGCTGCGTGCCAAGAAGGACATGCTGTTGGTGAGATGCCAGAGCACATAGTGGGTGGCATCCCTTCCCGGTGGGGCAGGAGTTGCTGGCAGGAGCCTGGGCTTGCCCTGGTTCCCTGGTGCAGTGCCCAACCCTGGCAATGAGAATGCCCCTGCTCTGTCCCTGCCAGGTGCTGGCCGACATTGAGGTGGCACAGAGCCTGCAGGCACAGAAAGTGAAGGAGGAGGAGGAGGAGAAAGAAGTCGCCCATCCGCTGGATCAGGATTATGCCCTGCTCTGCTGCCAGCTCTCCCTGCTGGACCAGGCTTCCCGGGAATACCAGGTGCTGCTTGTGCCACAGTGTTCCATAATGGGAAGCAATTATGTCAGGCCTGTGGGCACCCCGAAGGTTCCTACCTTCGGTCCCAGGGGGACCGTGGGCATTGCTGGGATGGCTGCCTGGAGTGACACAGCTCTTTTGCCTCCCCCTCGGCAGCTGATCCAAACCTACGTGACGCAGACTGGGCACAAACTCCGCATCCTCAACATCTGGCAGGTGGCCCGAGATGGTGAGGTGAGGAGGAGGTGATTTTCTCCGTGTCACAGTGGGGGAGCCATGGTTGCACCCCAGGATTGCTTTAGGGCTTCTCCATCCAGGAGGGGATCCAGCCCAGCTGGTCAGAACCAAACAGGCACCCGGTCTCCTGCCCCTCCAGCCAGGCACTGGGGCTGGACTGGGGAGGTGGGTGGCAGTCCTCCACCCCTGGGCACCCATGTCTCCCTCTGTGGACAGCCCTTAGCTCTGCATCTCTGCAGGATGAGCGTTTCAAGGCCCACGACCTCCTGGAGCACCGGCGCCTGCTTTGGCACGGCACCAACGTGGCGGTGGTGGCGGCCATCCTGAAGAGTGGGCTGCGCATCATGCCCCACTCGGGCGGGCGTGTGGGCAAGGGCATCTACTTCGCCTCTGAGAACAGCAAATCAGCCTGCTATGGTGAGGGTCCTGGGATGGGCAGGGCTGCTTGTGATGCCCACACAGTCTGCGTGATCCTGGCTGCCTTTGCATACCCCCTGCCAGGCAGCTGTGGGCATGCCAAGCCCCCTCCCTGCCATGGCAAATGGTCCCTGTGTCCCAGCGTGGCCGGGGCACAACCAGATGGGAGGACCAGGGATGGTGCTATCATCCCCATCCCTTTCTCCCTTGTTAGTGGGCTGTACATCTAAGAAGGTTGGCATCATGTTCCTGACGGAGGTGGCCCTGGGCAAGCCCTACCGCATCACCCACGATGACCCCACGCTGTGTCAGCCACCTGCTGGCTATGACAGTGTCCTGGCCTGTGGCCGGACAGAGCCGGGTGAGCCTGGGGCAGGAGGGGTGTGGTGGCTGTGGGGCTGTGGTGGGCACAGGGCAGGGTGAGGAGAGAGGCCAGATCTCAGGTTTGATGTGGTGGTGGGGTGTTTTCTGGCCCAGATCCTGCACAGGATGAGGAGGTGCTGCTGGATGGCAAGAAGGTGCTGGTGTGCCAGGGCAAGCCCATCCCCATGCCCGCCTACAAGGACTCCTCCTTCAGCCAGAGCGAGTACCTCATCTACCAGGAAAGCCAGTGCCGGATCCGCTACCTCGTCCAGCTCCACTTCTGAGGGTGCCTGGGAGCACCATGGCCCTGGCCCAGCACCGGCTGGTGACACCCATCAGCCCAGAGCACAGTGATCTGGACACTCGGGCCACCCCACCTGGGGCTTGGCAAGGGACAGGCTGGCATGGGGACTGAGCTTGCTTTGACTGCAAATAAAAGCACCGTGCCTCTCGCTTTCCTGCCTGGCCAGACGGGTGTGCTCTGGGGACGGGTGTCAGTGGGTCCCTAAAGGCGTGGCGAGGGTGGCTCCGGAGGGGCTGAAGCTTTCAGATGAAAGCTGGTGTCTTTGAGAGCCAGTTGCTCTTGTCACCTTAGCAAGGCACGTGGCTCATGCCCACCCTGTGGCATCAGAGCTACAGAGGATGAGCAAATCTGCTGCCCTGCCTGGGCATGGAGGAATTCTTCCATCCATCCTGAGAGTGCATGCCTGCCCTCCCTCTAGTGCCATGCCTGCTGTCCTGCCCCAGGCTGGCACCCATGCCAAGCCCTTCTCTGTGCTGACGTGTGCCCCTTGAGCACACGTCCGGGTGCTCAGGCTGCCAGAGAAGGGCAATTCCCAGCTGTGCTACCCTGATGCCCCATGAGCATCCATGTGCCGGTGGAGATGATGTGCTGCAGACTTGCCTGTAGCTCTGTCCCTTGAGCCCCAGGGACCTGAGGGCTGAGCTGTTCCTCTGGAAGGACCAGGCCTGGTGCAGTGGATGGCCATTCTGGGGGGGCACAGGGCTCAGGGACCCTGGTCCCCCCTTCCTGAGCCCCGCCGGCTGCTAGGACCCAGCAGCTGTCCCCGAGGGACTGCCGCGGGTGCAGGCAGTGCAGGCAGCGCCGGGAGTGACAGCTGGTGCCATCCGCAGCTGGCGGGCTGCAGGCAAACAGGATGACGAGCGGGTGACGGGAGCGGGAAGGGGGAGCGTGGCCTCACACAGGGCCGGCAGCCCCGGTTCTGCTGCGGGAGCAACACCAGCGAGAGGGACCCCAGTGAGGAGAGGAGCATCACCCATCTCCCCAGGAGCAAAGGTGCGCTGAATCCCACCCACCCCGGGGTCCCCTGTGGCCAGAGCAAAAGGGTTGGGACAGGCAAGTTGTGCTGTCCCTCCTCGGGACGTACTGGTGCCATTGGAGAGGGGGACGGGGTGTCAGCCTGGCATGGGTGCCCACAGGTCCTAGCAATGCTATCCCTGGCCAGGTCGGGGACAGCCTGGGTGACAGCTCTAGGACAGCCAGGGTGTTATGACTTTGGTGGCTACCTCTCCCTCCTCCAGCACCTTGGAAGTGTGCTGGTTGTCTTTGTGTTTCTCTGTGGCTCTTCTTCATTTTGGTTCTTTCCCTTCACACCCTCCTCCCGATCCCAACAGGCAAGGAGAAGGTAGCAGCCATGGTTGTGGTGGGGTTACCCTCTCTGGGACACAGGAGAAGAGCTCTTGCTGCCCAGGCACCGGAACTGCTGGCTTAGCCCTGGAGGGGGATGGCAAGCCAGACGGGGTCAAACACCACGGACAGCCTAGAGCTGCTCTCCGTCCCCGAGCACTCCATTGCCCAGGAGGTGGTGGGCCTCTTCTGCATGATCCTGCTCACCCTCACCGCCCTGGTGGCCAACATCGTGGTGATGGTCATCATCCTCAAAACGCCCCTTTTCAGGAAGTTCATCTTCGTCTGCCACCTCTGTGTGGTCAATCTCCTCTCAGCCATTTTCCTCATGCCCCTGGGGATCATCTCCAGCTCCTCCTGCTTCAACAGGGTGATCTACAGCATTGCTGAGTGCAAGGCCGTGATATTCCTGAATATCTGCTTCATCAGTGCCTCCATTCTCACCATCTCTATCATCAGCGTGGAGCGGTATTACTACATCGTCCACCCCTTGAGGTATGAGGTCAAAATGACCATCAGGCTGGCAGTGGCTGGAGTGATTTTCATTTGGGTCAAGTCTGTTCTCATCACAGTCTTGGCACTGGTGGTGTGGCCTCACGGCAACGGGGCCACCAGCGCCAGCCGCTGCACAGTCTACTGGAGCCCCGGGGCCCACAAGAAGGTTTTTGTGATCCTCTTCAGCATCACCTGCTTTATTCTGCCCACCATTATCATCCTTGCTGTCTACTCCAGCATCTACCGCGTGGCCCGGACTGCGTCCCTGCAGCAGGCGCCTGTGCCGGCACAGGCAGTTGCACCCAGACACCGATGTGACTCCATCGCCAGCCAAGTGACCATCCTCACTGCCAGGATCCTGATGCTGCCCAGGCTGATCCCAGATCGCCTTCTGGGAAGCAACAAGGCCATCCTCACCTTGGTCCTCATCGTAGGACAGTTCTTGTGCTGCTGGCTGCCTTTCTTTGCTTTCCACTTGCACTCCTCTGTCACTGTTGGTACTGTGGGTGGTGGGCACGGGGAGATGGTGGTCACCTGGATTGCCTACTCCTCCTTTGCCATTAATCCTTTCTTCTACGGGCTGCTGAACCGCCAAATCCGTGAGGAGCTGGCCCGGCTCCGGCGCAGCTGTCTTAACCGTCCACTGGGTCAGGAGTTCTGTCTTTCCATCTCAGAGGCTTCTGTTCAGGAAAACTTTTTGCAGTTCCTTCAGAGAGCAACTTGTACACTGGAGACCCACACCAGCTGCATCAGTCCCAGCCCCAGGAACAGGCTGGACCAGACCACAACGGGCTTCCCCACCCCAGGTCAAGTTCCTGAAGAGAGCAGCTGAGAAGCTCTGTCCCACTGTGCTGGGCAGGAGACCTGCCAGGGACCCATCAGACCTGCTTGGACCCCATCTCTTGGATTTGCAGGAGTCCTTGTTCAGGTTTTGCCTCTTCCCTGAGGTTATGGTGGAAGATGGTTTCTCCGCTGGGAGAAGGTAGCAGATCTGGGGAAGTCACATCTCTCTTCTGCAGGCTGGAATTGTCTCTGGCTCCATCAGCACAGCCCAGTTCTATGGATGGGCTCTCCTCAAGACGTGGAATGCCAAGGGACTCCTGCACAGGGGCAGGGGACAGGACACCTCCATCTCCATTCTCCTGCTGGGAGCACTCCTGGCCAGCGGGGAAGAGCAGATGTCCCTTGCATCCTACCCAGGAGCAATGTTCCAGCTAATGCCACTAACACCAGTAACACCAGGGCCCCGAGCCCCTGCTGAGCCTGGATGGCAGGCATGGAGACCTCCATCCTTGGCTGTTTAACCCAAAACTAACGTCTGTGCGGAGGAGCTCCTGCTCCCTGTGACACTGATCGGGGGACACACCCACGGGGCTGGCTCTGGCTGTGTCACTGTTTGTCCTGCTGGCATGGCAGCGTGCAATGCCCGTGGCCATGCCTGGCCGTGCCCTCTGTCCCCCTCGGCTGGCAGTGATCACCCCCCTGGGGGGGAACTGGCTGTCTGGGGGTCCATGCCGGGCTGTTTATGGACACAGCTGCCCAGCTGAAGCCTGGCCAGCAGTGCCACGTGCCAGCCAAACCGGGCTGCTGGCCAAGGGCACGCTGGGGTGGACACGGTGACACAGGGTGGTGGGGGATGGCTGCGTGGGGTGCCCCAGGGCAGCAGCAGCAGCCAGAGGGGATCAGGAGCTGCTGTTCTCTTTCAGTCTCATTGCTTTTGAAGGGCTTGGGGACATTCTGATGGGGTCCCCAGTGCTGGAAAGGGGACTGGATCCTTTTGGGGAATGCTGCAGGGGTGCATCGCCCCCAGCCCACCCACAGCGGTCCCAGGGATGGTGTTGGCATGGTGGGTTGGAGATGTCCCTCCTCCAGTAGTAACTGCAGGCCTGAGGGGAAACTGCCCTATGGCCTCTCAGACTGCCCCATGGCAGGGAGGGGCACCAGGAAGACCCCCTGAGAGATGGGGCTGAAGGCCAGCATCCCCCCTAGACAGAGGGATGCCCTTCCAGCCACCACCCAAGTACCCAGGAGCTGGGGCCACCCCTGCTCAGGAGGAAGTCTCCACCCAGGGTGGGGAATATTATTATTATTATTGTTATTTTCTTGTAAATTTTATCTTTTTATTAAACCATTGATAAGTTACAAAGGAGGAAAAAATATAGACTCATATATATACAGCATTTCCAAGCCAGCAGGGACTGGCCCTTGGATGGGGTTGCTGGGAGGCGATTGCCCCAGGGTGGCCCAGAGAGGGCTCCCCACCAGAGCCAGTGGAAGGGGGACTCCTGGAGAGTGCAGGCAGTCCTCATCCAGTGGGACCTGGCTTTTGGGTGCCAGATGGAGTGTGGGCATGAGCAGGATGGCAGGGCAGGCAGGGCGAGGAGCAGGAGGCAGGGGTCCCATGCCAGCACAGGGCACTGGGAAAGGGACCCTAGGCCGGCAGGGACAGCCCCCCCACCCAATACCAGGACACATGGTCTCTGTGCAGAAAATCAGGGAGGGGGGCACAGCGCTGCTGGGATGGGCAGCAGGCAGCGAAACAGCCCCTTCCTCCAGCGGGCATCACCACCAGGAAGACACTTCCCTTCCCTGCAGTGGGGAACATGGGGCACCTGGCAGAGGCTGAGGTCAGGGTGGGTGGTGGGAAGGTGTCCCTGCTACTGAGTAGCACCCTGGACCCCCTGACCCACCCACCAGAGGGGTTCAGTAGGGCGAGAACTTCTGCCGGTCAGCTTTCTTGGTGCCGTTGGCCGCCGAGATCTTGGTCGTGTAGGTGGCGGTGCCGCCATTGGGACCTGCCGCGGAGGATGGGGACAGTGCCAGGAAGGACACCGGCTTCAGGCCGATGAAGTTGGAGAGGGAGATGGCGTAGGGGGTGCCCAGCAGGGCCGGGGGGGCTGGGGCGACAGCGGGAAGTGCCGCACCGGAGCCTGGGGCCAGGGGCTGGGAGAAGCCCATGCCGAGGTCCATGGAGCCAGGGCCTGGTGGCACCTGGGAGGTAGATTTAGCCGTCTCTAAGCTGGGGAAGCAAGAGAGAAGGATGATGGTGAGTTCCATGGTGACAGAGTGGTTCTCCCACCGCAACCATAGGGTGCAGGAACCACGTGCCCATCCCTTCTGGCACACATCTCCATGGCACATCCTGGGTATCCCACTGAGCAGGATTAAAAAGCTGGGGCTCAAATCTGGTGGGTCTCGGGTCCTGCACCTACAGCCTCAGGATCTCAAAGCACCATGCAGCTCATCCTTCCTGAGGATGCTGTGGTGGGGGCATCCTCCAAAACTACCTTGGGGTGCTGGAGAAGTGCCACCCCTCACTAGCACCCAGCATGAGTCCCCGCCCAGGCTGACACCTACCAGGCTGTGATGAGGTACTGCGCCAGGGTGATGCTGACAGGGGTCCCTGTGATGGTCACGTGCCGCTCACTGGAGCCCTCGGTCTGGTTGCCAATCTTGATGTGGGCGCCCGACATCTGCCTGATCTCGCTGATCTTGCTGCCGTGCCGGCCGATGATGCAGCCGATGAGCTGAAGGGGCAGAGATGGGGTGAGCCAGGAGCAGCCAGAGCAGTTTTGCCAAGCAGGGAGTTCCCAGGGGCTCACCCAGACATCCCCTACACCTTGGAAGGTTGGTGAAACTGTGGAAGGTGCTGGGAGAGCAGGGCACTGCTTTCCTTGGGCAGACCCTGCTTTTGGTCTCACTCACGTCCCTCTAGTTGGCATTGTGCCACATCAAGGCCATTCCTTGGCATTGGCCAAACCCTTTCCCCCTGCCCTGTGTTTCAGTTTCCCTTTTCTTCTGCCCCAGCTACTCCTTCCTGCTCCTAAGCTCTGACAGAGGCTCCACTGTGTTGGCCAGTGGGTACTGGCCTCTGCAAAGTGCCTCTGGTATGGGACACATGGGTGGGGACAAGCTGTAGTCCCCCTTGTCATTCCCAGACCAATACATACGTCGTTGGGCACCAGGAACTCCTGGGAGCTGCTCTGGGAGCTGGCATCCAGGCCTGCAGGGAGAGACAGGGATGTTAGCAATGGGGGGACAGGTCTCCATTACCTCTGTGCCCCTACCCCAGCCCCATACTGGGGCGGTCAGTGGCCCTGGGGACAATACTGGAGCATCCCTGGAAGAGGCAGGGAGGACGGGACAGAGACACAAGTCATCGTTTGGTGCTGGTGCTCTCCCATTGCAGGACTGAGGAGCAGTGGTGGGTGCAGGGACCCCAGGAAAACAATGACAGGGTTGTGCTGGGGGGGCAGGTAGGCATGTTGGGGGGGTTAGGAGTGGAAAGGGAAACCTCTTCATCAGGATCAGGTGTCAGGGTGGATCAGGAGGGGCACCCACACCCCCAGACTTAGGGGAAGCATGGGAGATGCTCACCTGGCATCATGGTGGGTGCATGGCCCAGGGGGGCGAAGGGAAGCGCATGCCCTGACAGCTGCTGCAGCTTCGTCACCTGCCCGGGCAGTGCAAAGAGGAGGAAGGTGGTGTTAGGGGTGATGGCAGAGGGTCCCCTGTGCCCCAATGCCTCCCAACACGGGCATTCCCAGCACCACCCATCCCAGTGGGCACAGACCCCGCTGCCACAGAGACAAACTCACCTCTGCAGGAGACACCCCGCTGTACTGGCCCTGCATGGAGAAGCCCTGGGGAGAGAAAAAAGGGGCATCAGTGGGGAGCCAGGTGGGGACCATTGTCTCAGGTCACTCCCCTCTGGGACAGAGAGACTACCCTGAGCCCACCAGAGCTTCCTCTTGCTGGCAGAGGCTGCCCCCTGGCCACCTCACACCCTTGGAGAGGCTGTGGCCTCTTACCTGATTGGCAGAGAGCAGGATGGTGCCCAGGGAGAGACCAGGGTGGTAGGGTATGGTGGCCCCCTTCGGAGGCGACTGAAGACAGAAGGAAGGAGGTGGAGGAGATGAGAGATGAAGCTGAATGCCCCTGTAGCCCCAAGGACCCTCTGCCCCCATATGCCCCCAGCAAGCTAGGCATAGCCCCCAGCACCACAAAGGCAGGGTGCTCCTATGGGTTTCCACACAGGGAGACCCTGGTGTTTGGGTCCAGATGGGCATGGGAAACCTTGGGGAGGGGGAGGTGGGTAGCAGATGCCCCCTGGGCTGGGCACGGGGCTTGGCAGGTACCTCCAGGATGACAGCGCAGATCTGCCTCACGCATTGGATGATGGTGTCCGGCACCCCCGAGACGGTGACAGCTCGTTCAGTGGAGTTGGGCAGCAAGTCACCGGCCACCTGCACCTGTGCCCCTGTGCTCTGCAGGAAGCAAAGAGAGATGCTGGCATCTCCCAACCACTCCTTGCCTGGGCTCAGCACCTCACACCTCCCCCGTCCCCCTCCTGAGCCCCCAGGGACCATTGCAGGTCCTGCAGGATGATGCTCCCTCTCCTGCATCCCCTCCCCCAGCTCCTGCGGGACTGTGGCAGCCCCCACACGCAGGACTCTGTGCCCCCAGGGGAAAAAGGGGATCCCACATCCAGGCTGCCCTCAGCCTCACCTCCCGGATCTCCCGGATTTTAGCTCCCGCCTTGCCGATGAGGGAACCGCATTGGCTGGCCGGGATCACGAGGCGCAGGGTCACCGGTGCTCTGCCTGCTGACACCCCATCGCCTCCTGCTCCCAGGTCCTGTGAGGAATGTGGGGTGCGGCGTCAGAGCCCCAGGATCCCGCAGGTGTGGGGGCACCTGGCGGGGATGTAGGAGGGGTGTCTACCTCCTCCAGCTTGAAGGCGATCATGGAGACAGCGCGGAAGACGGCATCGGTGGAGCCGGTGATGGTGGTGATGCGCTCGGGACAGGACCCTTCCGAGATAGTGATGCGTGCGCTGCTCTGGGGACAGCGTCACACCCCGTTAGGGATGTCACAAGCCCGGTGCTTCATGACTTTCCCCAGGTTGCTTCATAGGGGGAGATTGATGCCTTCAAGCCTGAGCCTTCCCCCTCCCACCTGCCCCAGGCAGCCTGCCCTGGGGTGCTGCTTTGTTTTCCCTGGTTCCACCTGGGATTTAGGGGGCCAGGCACATGGGAGCCACCAGGTACAGGCACAACAGGCAGCAGGACCTGGCAGCCCATCAGCATGCCCTTACCTGCTCTCGTATCCTCTTAACAGTCTCTCCTTTCTGCAGGTAAAGGAACAGGGTGGGTGGTCAGGTCCAGGGGAGCCAAGGGCTGGCAACACACAGGACCCCAAATCTTACCTTGCCGATGATGCTGCCGATCTCCTGCAAAGGCAGATAAGAGTGGCACTGTCAGCAGGCAGCTCCCTGCCTGCCACGTCCCTCCTCTGCCCACAGCCTGGCAACAGGCAGACTTTGCCCTAGGGACACTGGGTGACACTGGGGCATGGGAATGTGCCCCTCCCCGGCTTAGGATGGGAAAAGAAATCCTTCTGGGAATGCTATTTCCAGGGGAGACTGGGAGCAGGGGAAGAAAACAGGGCCCGGTGAGGAGCTGGAGCTCCCGCATGGCCCCTCGCCCCAGGCACCGCTGACCCCACGGTGGCACCGAGCCCCTGCCGTTACCTTGCCGTGCATGAGCATGCGGAGGGTCAGGGTGATGCTGAGCTCCGTCTCCTCAGGACTGCCACCCACGCCACTGGCTCCGTCCGGCGATGCCATGGCGGGAGGGCAAGATGAGCCTGTGGGACATGGTGGTCTTCAGAAAGGGGGGATGCCCCAGCTAGCCCCCCACCCCCAGATCTGCAGCTTGAAAATCCTACAGCTGGGAAAGGGGGAAACTGAGGCAGGGGCAGCACTTTGCCCCCTTCTGGCAGGGGAGGCTCCCATGGCACCCCACGGGCACCCTGCACCCCCAAAAGGGACCTGCTGCTATGTGTCTGCATGAGCTGCCTTCAGTTTGTCCCGCACAAAGCCAGCAGCTGGATGGGTACAGGGGGAAGAGGCAAGGTGTGTGGAGCATGGCTGTGGGAGAGGGTTCTGTTTGCTGGAGTGGGGAGAGCAGAGGTGGCCGGGTGGTCTCACAGGCTATGCAAGCCACCTTCTTTCTCCTCCTCCCTTCCCCCTGCCCATGCGCAAAGCCCCGGGGGAAACTGAGGCAAGCTCCCTGATGGGGACCACCCCAACCAAACCACAGCATGATGCACACTGACTGATGCAGCTGCACCCTGTCCCTTCCCGGAGCACCCCAGGGCCCCCCCAGACCCCGTTCCCGGGTGGCCGTGGGCGGCAGGGCCCCTGGGAGGAGGACAATTACTGTGTGTCCAGGCCCGGGTGGGCGGCTGCGGCACCGCTGGCTCCCGGCGAGCTGGGCGATGCCAAGCAGCTTTGAAACAAAGCACCCGTGTTGGGGCTGGGGCCGTGGCCGCGGGCACGGCGGGGGGGGCGGCTATTTTAGGTGCTGGCAGGACTCGTCACCGCTACAGCACATCTCCTGCATCAGGGTAACGGGGGGGGGGGGCCGCACCCCCTAAGTGCTGCGGCTCGCACCCCCGGGGTGGTTTGAACGCCCCGTCTCCACCCTCCTGTTACCGCGGGCTGGAGAAAGGTGGAGAGATTGAAGAAGAGGAATATTCGCGTTCCTGATGCAGGGGAGCCTGAAGTGGGGCGGAAGGGGAGAGATGCACGCTGCTGTAACCCCCGCCCGCGGCATCCGGAGCTGTGTGCGGTGCCGGCAGGGACGCGCGGCCGGCCCGGGTCCCCAGTGCCCCGGGGATGAATGGGAGCAGGAATGCGCCAGGGACAAAAGACCCCGCCGGGGGAAGAAGGACGGGGCTGGCGGTGGGACGGGGGGAATGCAGCAGGGCCGCGGGTGTCCCCCACTGCCTCAGACAACGCGTGGGGGGTCTGCGGGCAGGGGGGTGCTCTCCCCCAGGTGAGCCAGGCTGGCAGGGACGCCAAAGGCCCCGGTGATGGGCACGGGCCACCTGCCACGGCTGGCATCGGGACAGCCACCCAGCCGGGCACCGCCCGTCCTTCGGGGCACCTTCGGGTGGCAAAGCGAGGGGTGCGACAGGAGGAAGCCCCCACCCCGTCCCTGCGGAAACCTCTCTCTGCTCGCCCTCCCGGCCGCCCCAAGCCCCCTGGTCCCCGCGGGAGCGGGGCCGGGCGGGTACCTTTCCGTGCGCCTCGTCCCTCCACCGCCGGCCGCCCGCTCAGTGCCACATTGTCCCCGGCGGCGCCCAGTGACACCCGGGGCAGGAACAATGAGCCGCTTGACAGGCCAGGGCCAAGCTGGCAGCCCCGGCCCCCACCCCGGTCCACGCCGGGGCCCCCCTCGCTCTTCCCCTCTCCCACATCCCTCCCTCCGGGATCCTATTACAGCGGATAAGAGACACTAAAAGGAACAATGCACCCTGGGTAAGGCCATCTGCCACCGCTGGGGACATTCCTGGCCCCCCCGGCCCCCCTCCCTTTGGCTCACACATCGCCCCTCTTTGTAATTGCGTGGTTTTTTTTCCTGGAAGCCGATCAGCTGGCAGGGCTCGAGGGCTCAAGGACACCGGAGCGGGCAGGGATGGGGCAGCTGGCACCCCAAGGCCCGCTGGCACCCCAGGCTGCTGCTGTGAGGTGGTGCCTGGAGGGGCAGGAGGCACCCCTGTATGGGGGGGTCGGGGCAGCAACGGGGGACCTGAGCCATCTGGGGGGGTCAGGGATGCTCCAGACAGGGTTCCTGCCGTACTGCCAGGGCAGGGACCAGCTCCTGCACCCTTGGCACTGCCTTGTGTCCCCCACACGGGCATCCTGCACCCACAGAAAAGTGCCCCCCCCCCACTACCTCCCCCACTAAATCCTCCTGGGCCCTGGCGTAAGCAGCTAAAGCCCAGGCAAGCTTGGGGAAGGGGGGGCACTGGGGGGGCACCCTGCTGCTGGCTCCATCTGTGCCCCCGAGTGCCCGGCGCAGCAGCACCAAAGGCAGAGGAGGCAGGTGGCAGGCAGGGGTCTTGTCCCCCCGTCTGCCAGGCGTCCCCACCCGCCCCCTCATCTGCTCGTGGCAGCCACTCGTTGGGAAAACCCCCCCACCTCCCCAGGGTGCTGGGCGGATGCCGCCGTGGGCAGGAGCCTGCCGGGCCTGGCAGTTCCCTTTTAAGCCCCTGTGGATTACCCTGGACTTGGGTGTGTGCCAGGAGGGGTGGGAGGAGGAAGAGGAGGGTGAAGAGGAGGCTGGCAGGCTGGGGACACGGCTGTCACTACCTTGGGGGACCTACCTGTCCCTGAACACAGCCCCAGGGCTCCCTGGGTACCCTCTAAAAGGTTCATGGGGGGCCCTGTCAGAAGTGATGGGTGGGCTCCAGCGAGGCTGGCACTCACCCACCCACAATCCCCAAATGTATCATCCCTCAGAGGCTGTATCTTCCCTCTGTCACCCCCCAAACCTGTGTGGGACAGCAGCCATGGAGGCAGGGATGGGGGAAGGAGGTGGGAAAGGTGGAAAACAAGCAGGATGAAGGTGGCAGGAAAGCAGTGGCAAAGCTTGGGGTTTTATTTGGTCCCAAGAGAGGTGGGTGCTGGTGTGGGCCAGTGCAGTGTGAGTGCCAGCCAAGCACCCGGGTTGGCACAAGGGTGCATGTGCAGGCAGAGCGGTGGGTGGGCTGGCCACATCCCCCTGCCCTGTGGTCCCATGCTGCTCATTTCAGCTGCTGCAGGAAGGCCAGGAGTCCACGGTGCCACTCATCGGGCTTGTCCAGGTAGCAGGCGTGTCCTGCGCCCTGCAGCATCAGCACCTGGTGCTCAGGGAGATGCTGCAGGTTGCTCAGACTGGTCTGCCCCAGCTCCACGTCCTGGTCCCCATACACGATCAGCGTGGGGGTCTGTAGAGGGAGAACGGACCCTGAGACTCCAAGTGTCCCCCAGGCACTCGCTCCTCCTGGCCAGGGACACCCTGGGGTGGAGACACTTGCCCTTCTCCCCCACACAGCATGACAAAGGGAAACTGAAGCTCAGAGTCCTGGGTCTCCAACTGCCTCCTTTCCCTCCCACTAGCTCACACTTATATTCCTTCATCATCACGTTCCCCTTTTACAGTGGCAACAGGGTTTCTGGCCTGTATGGCCTTTCCCCTGCCCAACCCCGGTATCAGGGTCCCGTCTTCGCCATCCCCTCCCAGTTCCTGACCTCCCCAGTGCCCTTCCAGGCCGTACTTTGATCTGGGCATACTGCTCCGCCGTGAATTTCTCGGTGCAGATGGGTGCCACAGGCACATAGGCCTTGAACAGGTGGCTGTGCTCTAAGAGGAAGGGCAGCGAGTACATGCCACTGAGCGATGGGCTGATCACCACAGCTGGACCCAGGCCCAGAGCCTCCAAAACTGCCTTCAGGAACGCCGCCGGTGCTGGCTGGCCCACGGGCGCTGGGGCCACGGCATCCTTCGAGCGCCCCAGCCCTAAATCGTGGGAGACAGAAGTGGCCCTGTCAGGTTCCACACTGCCTCAGTGACTGGGAGAAACCAGCACAGCAGAGCACGGCAGGACGGCGGCGTTGCCATCCTTGCACCACAAACCGGTGGCTCCCCCAGCTGACTGTAGGGCTGTGCTCGCCACACCTTACCCGGCAGGTCGATGGCCACGGCTCGGTAGCCGTTCTCGGCCAGCGTGGCGAGTGTCCCCACCTGCAGCCAGGTTTCGGAGGAGAAGCGGATGCCGTGCAGCAGCAGCACCGTCAGCTTCGGCACCGCCTGGGCCGGCTCAGCTCGGCGGTAGAAGAGGGTCTGTCCTTGCACCGTGACGGTGCTCTCGGTGATGCGCGGGCTGGCCATGCCCGGGGGCCGGGGGCTGTTCAGTGCGGTGAATGCTGACGGGCCTTCTGCCGCTGTCGAGGCACGGCGGTGGCAGGAAGGCGGGAGGGCTATGAGGGGTCACACCGGCATCACCTTCACTGTGGTGGCACCGGCGGGGTCACCGATGTGCCAGGCGGGCTCACG
>VZRO01001737.1:865940-879760 GCA_013397915.1 Daphoenositta chrysoptera | reverse complement strand
CCTCCGCTCCCCACGCGGGACGTGGGGGCCCCCCGGGAGAAGGAGGAGGAAGAGGGGAGCCGGGTGACGGGGACAGGGGATGTGCCCCCGGGCTCCGCGCCAGCCCCGCCGCTTCCCACGGGGGATCGCCTCCCACGTGGAGTGCGGGGAAACTGAGGCACGGCGGTGCTCTGGCCCCGGCACGCTTTGGCTGGTGTGCGGGGTGGGTGCTGCGGTGCGTGGGTGGGCCCCCGGCGTGGAGGGTGCTCAGCATCCTGCCCTCGGCTGGGTGGGGGGGTCCCCGGGCTGCACCCTCCGAGCCCCGTGGCGCTGGGGTGCGGGTGCTGGGGTGCCGGGGCCCCTCGGGGGGCTGCGGGGGCAGTGCTTGGTTTTAATTAAAACTCTCCTTGTGATCCTGCCCTGGCTCGCCGCATCCCCCGCTCTGCCAACCTAATCCACGGGCTGCTCCAGCCAAACTTGACAGAGCCTGGGGCGCCCCAATCTCCTCCTGGCCTCAAAGCAATGAACCTGCTATAAAAAAAAATTAACATAAAATAAATTACATAATGTATATCTTCCCCCTTCCCAGAAAGGGGAAAGGCCTGGGCAACCCAGCACTTCCAGAGCCCCGGGAGCTGCAGTGCCCGGGGTCTGCTCCTCTGCTGCCTGGGCTAGGGGTTCCCGGGTCTGGCTGCATCCCCTGCTCTGTCCTGGGGCACAGCAGGTGACCCCAGGGGCTGCCTCTCTGTTGAACGGGAAACTGAGGCACGCAGTCACCCCCCCACCGCCTTATCCTGGGAGCCCGGGATGGCTCATGGCTCTGCCCCGTGATGCGATCCGGTGTCCTCAGGTTGGGCTCGGCAGCCGGGCGAGGAGATTTGGGGTCTCAGCAGGGATGAATCGTGGGGCTCAGGGTCTGGCTCAGTGTCTGATCCACTCCAGTGCAAAGTCCAGCCGTGCGGGGCCGTTTCCCAGGTGCGAGGATCTGCCCAGGGCGGGGTGGAAGATCCTCTCAGCCTCCCACGGGGAGCGAGCCACCTTTGGAAGCTTTCTTTTTTTTTTTTTTTTTCTCTCTTAAGCTGATTATTCCATTCGTCTTCCAAATTGGAAACAGAAACTGAAATTCACATGAAACAAATTCTGCCACCGCCTTCTCCCCGGGGGAAGAAAAAAAAAAAAAAGAAAATTTCAATTAAAGACATTAGAGCCTCTGAAATTAAACCCGTGGTGAGCTGAAGCTGTTGGTGCAGAGCTCCTCGACCTGGGCTCTGCGTGGCTGGGAGGTGACTTTGGGAGGTGACGGGGACAGGCGTTGTGCTGTGGGTGCAGGGGTGGCCATGTACCCAGCTCTCCCTCACACTTCAAGCCACTCTTTTCCTTTTGTTTAGACTTCCAACAGTGGCTCACGTAAGAGGGGAAAGAGCATTTTGCTGTTGTGTGGAGTGGAAGCACAGCCCTGTGCTCTTTGCTGTCCCTCCCGAGGGACCCCCACTTGTGGGGTGGCTCCCGTGGGAGCCCCACCCGGGGTAAAGCTGTCCCAGGGATGGATGGGGCATGGCAAGGGGCTGTTCCCTGGGGAGGTGAAGAGGAAGGCGCCCTGAGCCGCTGTAACCCGAGGCGCGGGAGGAATTCGCCAGGTCTGGGGGAGAAGGGGAAGCCTCGCCTGAAACAATAAAAGGAGCCCGCCGACTTGGCCGATGTTGATCTGAGCTGGGAAAATATTATTGCTGGGCAAGAATAGAAGGAGACGACAGCGTTTTCCTGGGCTGGACCCGGCGATACGGGAGGACCTGATGCTGGGAGAACACAGGGAGGAGGGTGCCAGACTGGGTGGAGGGGCCAGCAGTGCCTGGAGCCAGCTCTGCTTGCAAGCAGTGGGGTCTTCCCGATGAGGATGGAGCCTCTGGGGCTGTATCCTCCGTGCCACTGGCATCACCAGTTAGGGCACTGGGACTGCCCTGGAGCAGGGATGGGGTGTGTGATGGGGTGAAGGTGTCTGTTGTCCCCTCCTGAGGACGGACCTTGTCTCCCTTGCAGGCCCTAGAAGAGGCATTTCCCACCAGGATGGGGCATTGTGTCGCTGGCCACCTCCCGGCTGGACGTGACAAATGTCCCCCCAGCAAGAGCAGGACTTGGCACCCCAGTGTCCTGACCTGTGCCAACTGGGCTTGTCCCAGCACCACCTCCCCTCTCACGGGGACATGTGTGGGAGGTGCTCGGGCTGGGTGTTTCCCTGGGGTCAGCAGCAGTGGCTGGCAGTCTTCCGGACTGGAGGGTGTTTGGGGACAGAGCTGTGCTCATCAATGGCGCTTTGTCCTCCTCCTCCTATGTCTGGCAGTCACAGTGGCCTGCCCTGAGGTCGGGATGGGTTTTCAGAGCCCCGTGAAGCTGAGCCGTTCCCTCTGGCCCTCTCCCTCTGGCAGCTGTGTGGGCGCCACCGTGCCGGCTTGATGACCCTGAAAGTCATTTCCCACTGGAAGCCAGTCGAGCCACTGCCCCCGTGTCATCATCACTGTGAGGGTCCTTTTGGCATCCCACGAGATTCAGGCTTGGATCTGCTCTGGGGGCTTTGACCGTCAGACCCTGTTGCTTTGGGATGTGATGTCCATCCCAGGGATGCAGCCTGTCCATCTCTGGGGTACCCCCATGCTGGTGCCTCTCCCCAGGAGCCTTGTCTGTGCCGTGCAGGAAGCGTCCCTGTCAGTGAGTTCTGGTGGCGGTGGCAGCAGTGGGATTTGGGTGGCAGTTTCCCCATGGCACTGGCTGTGTGCCTGCTATTGTGTCCTTGGCTGGCACCCAGCAGGGACAGGGCCTGCTTTCTGCCCACCCCATGTCCGGTCTGGCCACCACCCCAGCCCTGTGTGAGCCCAGCCTGGGGCTGATGGCCCAGCCCAGCTTGCTGTGGCATGGCCTCAGTAGGAGTCTGGGGTGGTTCGGCCAAACCTTGCTGGGAGTGGCAACCTTGCCTGGGACCCTGCTGCTTGTTGGCTCTGCAGCTTTGTCCCTGGCTGGCAGGGAGAAGAGCACTCCAGCCAGGTTGAGGCTGGGATGTCCGTGCCTCCAGGAAGGGATGCAGACAGATGCTGCAGTCCAGAGTGGTTGTGAGCAGCTCTGCTGACTCCAGGACAACTCCATGATACTCAGAAGCAGCAGCTCAGAGGGACTCTTGGGGCTGGGATGGCTCCTGCTGATGCTTTCATCTCTTCCTGGCAGAGCTTTTAGGCACCAACCGCTCCGTCCTCTTCTTTGGTCACCGTGGCTTCCTGGGCTTCCGCTCCCTCTACCTGGATGAGTATCGCGACCGGCTCTTCATCGGGGGGAAGGATGTGCTCTACTCCCTGCTCCTGGACGGGGCCCGTGCAGATGCCAAGGAGGTGAACTGGGTGCTGCTGAGCGCCCTGGGGTCTCTGTCCCCACCCTGGCCCCCTGTGGACCTGCTGGTGCCCAACTGAGCCAGGCAAAGTCACTCTGAAACAAGACCTGCCCTGGGGATGGCCTCATCTCAAGTGCCTCAAAATTATTCCATAAACCTGTAGAGCCTGGCAAGGGCAGGCTGGTTGTGGTGGCTGGAGGGCAATTAGCTGGCAATTAGTCACAATCATCAGCCACAGAGACTGGTGGTGCAGCCCACCAGTGATTCCTGGGTACTAAGCATTGTTTTGGACCCCACTCTTCTAAAAAACTGCCATTGGGAGATTGAGTGCTGCCCATGGCATCCCCTTCACAGGCCAAATATTCAGCTGAAAGCCTGCAGAGACAAGGAGCTGAAGGGATCCATCACTGCAACAGCTTGTGCCAGGGTTCAGCTGGCAAAGCCCCCAGACCTCTCCTGCTTCCTTGGTGGGAGCAGTGACGGACCAGAGTGGTGGTGCTGGGTGGTGGCTCCCCTCCTCTTTCACCCTCTCCACTTGGACTTTCTGTTTTTCAAACACGGCTCTGGGCTGTTTCCAGCTGAAGAAAGAGGAGGAGGAAATGAAGCGCCCCTCGGCGTGCTGGGTCACTGCGGTGGGGTCAAGGGCTTGTGTACCCAAGCTGCCCTTGGTCCGAGAGCTGCTAAAGGCTGTGGGGGACATGGGCTCCATCACTCCTGCTGTCCACTGGCCACCCTTTCCCCAGGCCACACACAGGCCCACCTCCTTCCAGGCCAGCTCCAGCCATCCCCAGCATGACCACCCAAATCCAGCCCAGCTGCGGGCTGTGACTGCCAGGGTGCTTCTCCCCAGGAGGAAGGGTCCTGCCCGGGGTTGTAGGGTGGGAGTCCTGGTGGGCTCCAGGGAGCTGTGGTCCCTCTCTCTGCCCCTCTCTCCATCCCCTTGCCATTGGCAGCCTGGGGATGTGGATTTGCATGGCTGGGTCCCTGCTGTCCCCCCTCCCTGCTCCAACAGACGCTTTGTGTTCCAGATCCATTGGCCACCCCGCCCTGGACAGACGGAGGAGTGTTTTCGGAAGGGGAAGGACCCAGGGGTGAGTCTCTCCCCATGTGGGGGGTCCCCTTGTGCCAGATGGCTCCCCCCAGGTTTGGGCTGCTGTCACCTGCCAGGGATGGCCCCCGGGGGCTCAGGGGACAGTTAATCCTGGTGCATGAGGGAAACTGAGGCAGGGAGTCAGTGGCCAGTCCTGGCCATGCAAGAGGCTTGCTCCAGGCTCTGGAAATCCTGTCTCGGTGGCTCTGCTCCGTCCCGTGGCTACAGAGTGGTGGCCAGTGTGTCCCAACGTGGCTGCATGAGCGGGCAGGGATAGCTGGGCTCTGGGACCTGAGCTCGGAGGGACCAAAACCCCCATGCTGTGCTCCAGACCCCAACAACCCTGCCTGGCCCAGACTGGCTGTCCCCGATGGGGATCTGTAACTGGCTCAGGTTTGGTGACCTTGTTCCCTAAACCTTACCCCTCTTTGCATCCCCCTGCCCTGATATGAAGCAGGACTGTGGCGGGGAGAAAGTCCCCAAGGCTCCCCTGGCCCAGACAAATTGCTCCCAGGAGTCCCCGTTCTGCTCTCTGTGTTTATTTTACCAGCTCTCACCGACAGATCCAAGCCAGGGCAGGCTCAACTTTTTATTTTCCTTGAACATACATTTTTTTTCACTTGCTATTTTAGAGGCTCTTTGTAAAGGGAAAATAAACAGCAGGAGGCTGGGAACCCCCGGGGCGGCTCGGCAGCGGTGTTCCCAGCAGATGAGGGGCCTCGCATCCCACGGTGGAGGGGACAATGGAGGGCAGGCAGGGCTGGCGCTGGCCAGGAGGAGCTGCCAAGCTAATGGTGGAGAAGGATGGGAGCCCTTTTCCAGTGGGAACTGCCAGGAGAGAATGTGCAAAGTCAGAGGTGGCAGGTCTCCAGCCCTGGGGGTGTCATTGCTGCCATCCCCCAGAACAGGGGACAATTCCAGACAGCAGCGACCAGGGCTGTTCTGGAGGCAGCCCAGGATGCCTGTGGGTCTCTGTCTCTGTCTCCACTGTTTCCTCCTTTTGTTTCATCCCTGGCGTAAGCAGGAACACGACAGGGAAGGATGTCCCTGCATCTGGTCACGTCCTGGGCGCCAGGGGCTTGGGGCAGGGCTTGGAGCTTGCTGGGCAGGTGACATTGCTCCCCTGGCTAGCGTGGGCTGTGTGACAGGGTGAGTGCACAGGTGCCTGTGGGCGGGAGATGCAGCTGGATGGCATCTGGTGGCAGCTGGATCCCATGCGGCTCCCCTGGGATGCTCTTGGCAGCAGGAGCACCAGTAAAAAGCCCTGTCCTTTTGCAATGGGCTGGGGACCACCCAGATGAAGTCCATACAAGCCCTGTCAGTGGGCACAAGCTGCCACCCCAGATCACCAGGCTGGAGGCAGGGAGCCTGGGTGCAGCCCAGGGAGCCAGAGCTGGGGCTCACCCGCTGTTGTGGGGCCCCAGGCAGGGGCCAGGAGCTGGGGGTGGGCAAAGCATCAAACCCTTCCTCTCCCCTGCTGTGCCCCCAGACTGACTGTGCCAACTATGTCCGTGTGCTGCATCCCTACAACCGGACACACCTGCTGGCCTGCGGGACCGGCGCCTTCCACCCCATGTGCACCTTCGTCTACGTGGGGCACCGTGGCGAGGTAGGGCAGCATCCCCAGCAGGACACCCCTGGAATGTAGATCCCCACTGCCTGCCTCTCTCCTGAGGGGCCTTGGGACTGCGTGGGGATGCTGGATGTGGAGTTTGCTCTACCCTGAATACTGGTGGGGGGGTGTGTCGGGAACCAGCTCCCTGTAGTCCCTTTGTCCTTCTGCTGCCCCCTGTCCAGCTTTCCCACCTGTCTGGGCTGGCATCCCCTTCACAGACATGTCCCCAGGGGCTGGTGTCCTGCCAGGGACTGAGGCGGGGGTGGCATTTTCTCCTCTCCCAGCTCACTGCTCATAAATCAAGTTGTCCGGGGTGGAATGGCAGGACACCCCTCAGAGCCCTCCTCGCAGCCTGGCCCTGCCTGGGCAGTGGGAGCCCTGCCTGTACCATGATGACTCTGACCAGGCAGGCGGGCAAGCAGTGGGGCTGGCAGGTCCCTTCAGCTGCTGTGCACTCTCATGGGATCAGTCTTGCCTCAAAAAGCGTGGATCCTGCTTCCAGATGATCCTTTGGGTGCACTGAGCGAGGTGCAAGTCGGGCAGGGACCAGAGCTGGCCCGTGTGCCCAGGCACAGCCCGGGGCTCACCTGCCTGCTGCCCTCCCCAGCACACCTTCAGCCTGGACCCCGCCAGCGCGGAGAGCGGCCGGGGCAGGTGCCCCCACGAGCCCAGCCGTGCCTTCGCCAGCACCATCATCGGTGGGTTGTCTTCCTCAGGATCTGGGAGCCTCTGGGGTGTGGGCCAGCGATGGTCCCCACGCCAGCTGGGTGTTTTTGCAGGTGGGGAGCTGTACGCCGGCCTCACCGCAGATTTCCTGGGACGCGATCCCGGCGTTTTCCGCAGCATGGGGACCCGCTCCGCCCTGCGCACAGAGGTGGACCAGCGCTTACTCAATGGTAACAGCTTCCCTCCGCCCCTCCATTCCCCCAGCAGGGCTAGCGCTGGGGACCACGAGCCCTGTGGTGGGCAGAACATCTGTGGCCATGGTGCAGCATCCCCTGTGCCAGCTAAGAGCAGGGAAAGGCATTGGGGCAGGGAGGTCTGGGAGTGCTCCTGGCTGGCATGGTCTGGGGTCTGGAGGTGGTGGCTGTGCCCTCTCTCCCCACTTGACATGGCTGGCTCTTGCTTGTAGATCCCAAATTTGTGGCAGCCCACTTGATCCCAGACAACGATGACCGGGACAATGACAAAGTCTATTTCTTCTTCACGGAGAAGGTGGTGGAGGCAGACAGCAAGGAGCACGCCATCGTCAGCCGCGTGGGGCGTGTCTGTGTGGTGAGACGCTGGTGGGGACCGTGGGGGACAGGGATGCACCAAGTCACAGCAGTGGCCCTGATGCTCCCTGTCCCTGCAGAATGATGCTGGTGGCCAGAGGGTGCTGGTCAACAAGTGGAGTACCTTCAACAAAGCCCGGCTGGTGTGCTCTGTCCCCGGCCCTGGTGGCATTGACACCTACTTTGATGAGCTGGGTAAGGGGTTAATGGAGCTGTACCTCACCGGGGCCGGTCACTTAGTTGGTGGCCGGTCATTTAGTTGGATTCCAGGAAAAAACCCATGCTTTCATTTCCAGAGGACGTCTTCTTGCTGAGGACGAAGGATGGGAAGAGCCCGGAGATCTATGCCCTCTTCAGCACTGTCAGGTGTGTGGTCCAGCTCCAGCCTCTGGGACATGCAGCTGCAGCTGCCCAGGACCTGCCCTGTCACTGTCACCAAGGGTTGCTGGCTGCTGCCCTGGTCTGTGCGGGGTTGTCGGTGCTCCCACTGCCAGCAGCGCCAAGCGTGGCTCTGCTCAGCCCCTTCTCCATCCCCTTTCAGCCACGTTTTCCGGGGCTCTGCTGTCTGTGTGTACCGCATGGCCGACATCCGCGAGGTCTTCAACGGGCCCTTCGCCCACCGGGAGAGCCCCCACCACCAGTGGGGTGCCTACGAGGGCAGGGTGCCCTACCCACGGCCGGGCGTGGTGAGTGACTCCCTGGAGCTCCAGGTCCCCTCTGCTCTTCTGGGGTGGTGGTGGGGCCATCCTTCATCTTCTCACCTGCTGGAGAGGTCAGCTGGTGGTTTGCCAAGGTGTGGAAAAGATGGATTCCAAACTGGAAGGCAGGGAGGGACCCAAACCAGCTTTGAGGGGCGATGGAGGGAGAAGGAGGGATGGGTGCTGGTGTGGCTGGGCTGAGCTGGTCCCCTCTTGTCCCCGCCTGCAGTGTCCCAGCAAGACCACCAACCAGCCCCGGCGGCAGTACGGCACCACCAAGGACTTCCCCGACGAGGTGCTGCACTTTTCCCGTGCCCACCCCCTCATGTACAAGCCCGTGTACCCCCGGCACCGCCGGCCCCTCCTCGTGAACACCGACCTGCCCCACCGGCTGCGCCAGCTCGTGGTGGACAGGGTGGAGGCCGAGGACGGGCAGCACGACATCCTCTTCCTCGGGACGGGTGAGCAGCAGGAGCAGAGTGCAGGAAGGAGCCCCGGAGGCTCCCACTGGGCACGGCCCTGGGCTGTGTGATGCAGGGTGCTCACACCTCCGTCCTCCTCGGCCCCCAGATGCTGGCTCGGTGCTGAAGGTGGTGGTCCTGCAGAAGACGAGCTCAGCCACGACTGAGGAAGTCATCCTGGAGGAGCTGCAGGTTTTTAAGGTGACATTTACTGCCCCTCTTGCAAGGGAGGGGGCAGTGGTGTGGGCTCAGGTTGGGGACACACGTGGGGATGGAGGCTCAGGGCTGTCACCGCATTGTCAATCACTGGAAGGTCTCGGGGCTGTGAGGGCAGAGAGTGGCTGGGGGTATTTTCACCCTCCCCAAAACATTCCTGATGCTCTGCCAAGCCCTGGTGGCTCCGAATGAGCCGGGCTGTCCGTGGTGAGGATTATGCCAGCCTGATGACCACTCCCCTCCCCTACAGATGCCTGTGCCCATCACCCAGATGGAGATCTCCGTCAAGCGTGTGAGTACAGACACAGCTCGGCCATGGGGCTGGGGACCGGGCAGGTGACCAACTGTGGTCACCAGCCTCTCAAAGCCATGTGGTGCTTACCCCGGGGTGGCCTGGCTGGGCCCTCAGGCACCGAGCCCTTGGGGGTTGCCAGCATCCCCACCTTGGTGCTGTTCCCCCAGCAAACGCTCTACGTGGGCTCCAGCCTGGGGGTGGCCCAGGTGCGGCTGCACCGGTGTGAGTCCTACGGCACGGCTTGTGCCGAGTGCTGCCTGGCCAGGGATCCCTACTGCGCCTGGGACGGCACCGCCTGCACCCGCTACCAGCCCTCCGGCAAGCGCCGCCAGCGCCGCCAGGACGGCCGCCACAGCAACCCTGCGCACCAGTGCCTGGACCAGAACCTGACCGGTGAGAGACTGGGGGGCCACAGGGCTGGGGGGCCGCTCCAGATGCCCCAAGATGTCCTGACGTGCACAGCCCTAGCGTGCAGAGGGGCTCGTGGCCGTTCCATGTGGGCACCCTCATCTCCCCATCTCACAGACCAGGGCATGCCCCAAGAAAAGCTGGGTGCTGCTGGGGCTGGGGCTGTCCTCTGGGGGAGAAGGGGATGAAGCCACACGGTGGCCAAGGGGAGCTGGCACCTGGGCAGGTGGAAGCCTGGCTCTGCCCTCCCTGTGAGCCTGTGCCTGTCTTTGCCCCAGTGGATGATCTTGAGAGCGTTGAGGAGAAGGTGCTTTATGGGGCGGAGGACAACAGCACCTTCCTGGAGTGCGTGCCCCGCTCCCCGCAGGCCAGCGTGCAGTGGTTTGTCCAGAGGCCCCCCGACGAGCAGCGGGACGAGGTGAGGCTCCCCTGCACCTGCTCCCCTTGCGGGGACACCGGAGGGGCGTGGGGCCCGGGCTGGACCCCCCCAACCCCGCGGTGGCCGACAGGTGAAGACGGACGAGCGCATCCTGCAGACGGAGCACGGGCTGCTTTTCCGCAAGCTGCACCGGCACGACGCCGGCATCTACTACTGCAAAACGCTGGAGCACGGCTTCACCCAGACCGTGGCCAAGACCGCCCTGGAGGTGATCGCCAGCGAGCAGCTGGCACACACCTTCCCCCGGGGGCGAGGGGACGAGCTGCCACACCTGCTCTGCCCCGAGCCCCGGCTGGTGCCACAGGCTCCCAAAACCTGGTTCAAGGACATCATGCACCTCATCAGCTCCCAAAACTCGCGGCGGGTGGAGGAGTACTGTGCCCGCCTCTGGTGCAGCAGCCGCCCCCACCACCGCAAGAGCAAACTGGCCCAGGCCAAGCTGGTCCTGGCCGGCGTGGACGTGGCCAAGAAGGGACGGACATCCAAACCCCACGGCGAGAGGAACCGCGTGCCCCGGCAAGCACCGGCCACTTAGAGAGGGCAGGGTGTCGGACGTGGGGCAGCCACGGGCAGGTACCAGCTCCCCGTGCTCCCCGGGGGCCTCTTGCCCTGGTGGGTGGCTTGCAGTGCTGCCAGCCTGGTCCCCCTGGCCGGAGTGGATGGGCAGGTCCCTGTCACCCTCAGTGGCTGCAGGGTCACCTCACAAACAGGCGGTGAGGTGGGACTCGTTGGCCGCCCTTGCTCTTGCAGGTGATGTAGCAGGTGGGGGCTGTAGTGCCTGGGTGGGCTGGGGCACGGTGGCGTGGTGCCACCCAGGCCATGCTGTCACCCAGATGCTGGCTGGATCCCTCTGTGAATATCGGGGCCGTGGGGCTGTGGGGAGCAGCTGATGGCTCCAGGCTCTTTCCACACTAGCACAGAGCCTGGGGAAGATGATGCCTGCTTGTCTTGGGGGTAAAACCAGCATCATCCCAAAAGCCTCTGTGTGCAGGAGCAGCCCTGTCACCCACTGTGCCTGGGAGCTGGAGCTGTGCTGTGCCACCCAGGGCCTGCCCTGGGGGACAGCGCTCCTTCCTCCCTTCTCTGGGCACTGGGACACGCTCAGCAGTGCCAGCCTGTTCCTGGGTGCAGCTCCCCACTTCCCCTCTGTCCGCCCCACAGCCACAGTTCTCGGGCTGGACAGGGCTGGGGAGAAAAGAAAACGGCTGTGGGCAGGTTAGACCTGTTCCTGGGTAAACACTGGGACAGGCAGGAATGCCAGCGCTGCCACTGTGCCCAGGTGGGAGCAGGGACAGGCAGACGGCAGCCCCAGCAGAGTCTGGGGGGCTGCACCACCGCCGGGGTGGTTTCTGCTGGTTGGTGGCCCTGCAGAGCTGGGTGGGACACGGCTGATTCGGGTGGGCTCCTGCTGCCTGGGGGAGCTAAACCAGCAGCCAGGGCCTCCCTAAAAGGCAGGGGTTGGGGGTGGGTGCACGGAGGGCACCTCCAGGCTGCCAGCAAGGTGTTCCTTGCTTTCCTCAGCCGACGTGAGCTCACTCCTGGCCAGCCCGGGGTGATAAAGATCTGCCCCTTCCTGAGGCAGGGCAGCCCCACACAATGGTGTGAACCGCGGCCCCGCAGGGACGGGCATTGTTCGGAGCTGGAGGAACGGGAAAGAAAAATAATAATAATAATAATAATTAAAAGGCCCTAAATAGCTCACACAAAGCCAGGTCGTGATATCATCTCTCCTCCCCGTGTGTGTGTGTGTTTGTGCTGCAGCGGCGGCTCCCCGGGAGCAAAGTCCCTCAGCAGCACTGCCCCGTCCCACAGACGGGTTGGGGGTCCTGGCCCCCTCCTCCAGCTCCCTGTCCCACCTCTCCCGCAAGGTCCGCGTGTCTCCTGGGATGGGAGAGCTGTGGTGGGGCTGGCGGGCTGGGACGTGCCCTGCAGGGAGGGGAGTGGCGCTGGTTGATGGGGCCGGACGGGAGCCAAGCACGTGGGTTTGGATAATCCAGGCCTGGGGGGCACAGGAGAACAGCAGCCAGCAAGCAGAGGCAGGGCGGGACCTGGGTGCAAAGCCAGGATGAGAGACCCGAGTCTGATTCCTCAGGGCCCGGGTCAAACAGCCCTGCAGTGCCTGCGCTGACCCGTGCCTGCACCTTTCTGCCTCCGAGCGACCCCTGTGCTCTGCAGAGCAGGGGCTGGGCTGCCCATTGCGGGCAGCAAGAGGGGCCCCAGGGCTCTGCTGGGTGTGGGACCTGGCCCTGAGGTGACCTGTGAGAGGCTGGAGGTGGCACCAGGGCCAGCAATGCTTCAAACTGAGCAGGAACAGAGACCAGAAGCAAACAGCCCCCCTAACAGTCCACCCTTCTGTGGGGACTGCCTGTCCCTGCTCCCAGTTAATCTCTGGGGTGGCTGAGCCTGGTCCTCCTGGGCAGATTTACCACTAAGGCTGGAGCAGGAGAGATTTTGCAGGGCTGCCCACAGCATCCTTCAAGCTTCCAGCCTTGTCTCTGGTGATCAGCAGCCAGCTGAGGCAGCCTGTGTCCCTAGAAACTTCCCGGGGCTGAACAGCCACGACCACACCCTCATGCACCTGGGGGGTGGAAGGAGCCACCGTCCCTGGGCAGATCCAGCGCCGTGCACCTCGGTCTCTGCAGAGGGGAATGAGCCCTCCGGGGCCTGGCCGTGTCCCAGGGGAGGAGTGGGGTGAGGGGAGCGCTGGGGGCCGGGCTGTGCGTGGGAACGGCCGCAGAACAAAGGCATGGAGGGGGGACAGGCACAGCCGCCCGTCCCACTCCTATTTTTATCCCACTTCCTAAGGAAGTGCAGCGCAGGGGCGCACGCTCGCCCCGGGAGCCTCCGGCCTCTGAGCTGGCCAAAGTGGAGCTGCTGGCCAGCTCAGCCTGGCCCCAGCCTCGCCAGCAGCCCCACACCTCAACACAGTCACAGAATCACCCAGGCTGCAAGAGACCCCTGAGATCCTCGAGTCCAACCTAGGACCCAGCACCACCGTGTCAGCAGAGCATGGCACCGAGTGCCACAGCCAGCCTGTCCTCAAACACCTCCAGGGACACCTCCACCGCCTCCCTGGGCAGCCCATGCCGATGTCTAATCACCCCTTCTGTGAAGAAATTCTTCCTAATGTCCAACATGATCCTCCCCTGGTGCAGCTTGAGACTGTGTCCCTCTCATCCTGTCTTCAGTTGCTTGGGAGGAGAGGCTGGGCAGCACAGCCCCTCACTGCAGCCCCCCAGCAACAGGGCAGCGCAGGCTGCTGAGCCTCAGCCCCATCATCATCATCATCATCATCATCATCATCCCCGAACATCCCCGCAAACAAACAAAACAGCAACAAAACCCAAACCCACCAGGCAGATGCACCCGCATTATTATTCTTATTCCACGTTATTATTCTTGCTAATTCTTTCTGCCCAACACGCACATTTTCAGACACCTTGTTATGATCACAAGGCGTGGGGGCCATCCAGCAGTCCTGGATGTGTCAAATTCCGGTGGAGGCCTCTCCCCCCAGCAGTGCTGTGAGGTGGTACAGTGAGCAGAGCCTCCTTCGAGGCACAGGGGCAGAACTGAACAAGTATTGGAGGTATCACAATGTCTAGAGAACTACAGGCATGCAGCTCATGAGCATGTGCCATTAGCTAAATTCCCCGGACAACAGCGGGAAGCAGCAGCATCCCGCGGGGAAAGGCAGAGAGGAGAGGCTGGCAGTCGGTCACCAGAAAACACAGGGGAGCGAGCTGTGACAAACCCTGTTCTTTCAGAGGCGATGAACCCTGGGCAGCCGTGCTCCCCGCACACGCCGTGCCGGGAGCGAGGGCAGCTCGGCACTTGGGGAGTTTTCCCGCACCTCCGTGCCGGGAGCAAGGGCAGCTCGGCACTTCGGGAGTTTTCCCGCACATGCCGGGCCAGGAGCAAGCACAGCTCGGCACTTCGGGAGTTTTCCCGCACCTCCGTGCCGGGAGCAAG